>QKYT01001009.1:15660-33074 GCA_003550305.1 Glomus cerebriforme | reverse complement strand
CGTTATTAAGTTTTTGTTTTTTCTTTCCTGGAGGTTGAGGTTTATTAACCATGGTTGTAGCAGTGTTAATAGTTTTATCGGCCATGGTGGTCTGAGATTGAACTTGTTTGTTGTTGGAGTTTCTAGGAGAACGTCTGTTGCCCATAGCGTCTTTTTGGCGAGACAATTGCTAAATAATACTGTGTGTGTATTGTAGAAAAAACTATTTCTAAACGTTGCTGCGTAAAAATGACAGAAACAAGAAAGAGTTTTTTAATAATGATACCATTTTAGTATTTCAAATATATTAATAAAGCGTTTATAGCGCAGGGAAAGTTTTGCCCATATCGGGCTGGTAATTTTTAAACAATGTACGTAATTTTTAACCATGCATTGACGATCACCGCTAAATGTATGCTTCGTAATCATTTTCATAATACTGCACCCTGGTGACATGATGTATAACAGAATTTTGTATCACATGTCTTTTCTAATTGGCAAATTTCTGACTACACTGCGGATTGTGATACACGAGCATCTTTTCTAAAACTGTCAACAGATTAGGACACAGAACACATTTATTACTATTCAAATATCACAATTTGTGGGAGACAATATGCGTAGCAACATTTTTCTCTTTCTACCTACTCAAAATAATTTATGTCCCAAAATCCAAAAAAACAAATCTCTATTAAATAAAGAAATAAACCAGATAACCTAAGAAGGATATTTGGCAGGTATAAATATGTCTCCAATGAAGTTATTTGTCTATGTTAAACAACACTTTGATGAATTCTGGACTAAAATATGTTATCTACGAAATCGTATATTAAGAGATTATCTAACTAGATATTCTACGTTATCTACAGAAATGGAAACTATTGCTTTCAATTGTATCATTTCAGGGGATGAAAAGAAAAATGCGTTTCCAGTAGAAGTCCCAAAGAATGGAACCGTTAGCAATCTCAAAACTAGAATCAAGACCATAGTTGAGCCAAGATTCGACAACATAAGTATAACCGAAATTGATCTGTATAAACTAAATTATCCTCCTTACCAACTTAAAGATTCAGAAAACGATTTGGAGGAATTAAAAGATCCTCTGCAATCGATTAGGATGCTCCAATCGTATCATTTCTCACCGCTCAATAACAAAAATATTCATTTAGTTGTGACTCCTGTCCATTGGAAAGAAATTCATTGTACTGTTACACATAATTTTGATATGAGGAGATTTAAATGGCAATTAACCAATGACTTGGTTACGTTGACAAATTTTAAAAATAAGTTTAGTTCAGTTTTTACAGATATCAACAATATCGATCACCAGTCTTTGAAAATGCAGAATTCTAATAACAACGGTATAACTAATATAGAAAAGGATAGTGATCTAGCGTCAATAGTATGGGTAAATAATTATATAGTTAATGTCAATTTGAAGTTATCTATTATATGAGATTTTGCATCTCAAAAGATGTTTCTCCTGAACTGAAGAGTTTTTGTAACTTTAGCTTAGCTTTAATGTGAGTAATTACATTAAACGTCTATTAAAGAATTTTTTAATAAAAGAGTTATCAACGATGGGTCCACTATTAAATAGATCAGTAGTTAAACATGTGATGTAATCATTAAAATATCTGTGTGATAGAAATATGAAGATTACGTAGGAATTACATTCAAATAAAATAAAATAAAAATATAGATAGGTATCATGGACAAAATCGCTTTTTGCCTCGTTATTCTATAAATGCAGAATATTTTTTGATAAGTGATGGTTGAATGAAATGAATATTTTCTTTGTACTTATTGTGATACATTTTTACATGGAGCCAAGACGGCCCAATATCCTATGATTTTATCCTCTTTTTTAGATCGGAGATCATTGCTACGCACAGAAAATTCAAGGTATCTACATCATTATTATTATCCGTAACTAGTGTTGTTAAGTTGGCTCTGATTAACACGGTGTACACAGTCTACATTTTTTTGAATAAGCTAATGGATTCAGTTATACTCTGATTTAACATCACTATCAGTAACTTATTATTAACAATACGTATCTACTCTATCAATTTAGTATAATATGGAGGTTTTCGTGAGAAAGAATTTAAAAATTCCTGCGGTTTAGGGATTCATGGAGGTAGTCTAACAGAAAAACCCAAATCCTCCTACAAATATCATGAGAAAGATTCAGGAATTAACAGATACAATGAAAAACATGTAAACGCCCAATAATTATCCAAATGAGTATTATTAATCAATAATTATGTTTTCCATTCTTCGCACATACAATCGCTTAGTGGGCTTACATACGGATATTAATTTTTTTAATAAAAGTACACGAGGATTAAATTAGAAATAATATAATGTTGTTTATGGGAATGAAAAAACATTACGGACTTATCTGTGTTTTTTAGGAAAGAATCTGTTAAAAACATCATACAGACGTTCATCAAAAAAGAGACAAAATCGAAGATTGTAATGACAGAAACCAAAAAATGTTGAAACTGTTAAGATTGTACATGAAGAAAATAATAAACCGTATATTAAGGATAGCATTTACAAAAAGTAAGAAATTGTATGACAGGTCATCAGTATCTAGAATAACTTCAACGTTGAATGTTATTTAATAGAGTAATCAACTATTTGTCAAAATAAACGTGGAATATTTACATCAGTCTTCCATTTAAGAGGTTTTAGGAGATACTCTCCTAAATGCGAAGCATCAGAAAAAGAATAATAAGACTACTAAAATTAGTACAATTTGCGTGATTAACTAATGATGTTTTTAGTGACGACATAAAAATAAAGAATTCGTTAGAAATCTTACATTATTTTATTTATGTTAAATCATTGTTTTCCACTGCATTTCATTGCTATGCATGTTCATATGAATTAATATTTTGTGCGTCAACGACACGAGTTGTTCCATTACGAAAAGAAAATATTTTAGACAGACATAAGTAATGTTGACGGAGCTGACTTAGCTCTATTACATACGTTTGTGTTGTTCTAATATAACTATTTTCAAATAACGAATTAAATAAGATTTATGAAATATTGATCTTATCATCTTTTATTTTTAATCCCACTAGTCAAATATATAAAATTGACTAAATTACCATTATACAAATAAGTTTAGCATGGAATGGAAGTTAAAATAGAAATTTTACTCAGCCTTCTATACATAACACCATAACGATTTAAGCATCAAAAAGAATAAGATTTTTTCAGATCATTAATTGTATTGTATCATATAAGTTAATAGGCTTTACTGATGTGGATAATATTAAAGATCTCCTTTAAGAGGTTAGAGGAGATACTCTCCTCTCTTTAAGCTATCTCTTTTCGAGGTCATATGAATATTCTTATCGCAGCATGGTCCGATATCATGCTTTGCACTGGTAATTTACGAAAGTAATAAAAAGAGATTTTAATGTATTGGACTGTATTCTTAAAAGATTCATACTCTTCCGAGTATTATAGACATTTTTTAATAGAATATATGTTCGATTATATACACGATAGCGAAGCATATATTTTCAGTGTAACTGAGCTCCGCTCAAAAAAATCGTGTATATAATTATTAGGTTTATCTTTGTCTGGGAATTTTTCCTTTCTTAACACCAAGTTTACAATACTTTGCAATTTTTTGATGTTTTTTTATATCTTGAACGTAGTTCTTGCATTTCTCACATAATACTTTATGTGGTAAAATAGCATCCAAGTCTTGATTAATTTGATTAATTTATTCATTAATAGAAATAACATTAGTTATATTTTCAGTTCTACTCATTGGTTCATTGATAACAATATCATCTTCCTCTTCTGAATCATCGTTCGATGGCTAAAAAATGTGCAAATTTATTTGAATATAACATATTTATTGTTATCCGATGTAAAACATACCATTGGATTTTATAACAGTAATAAGATACACATACCTTATAATTTTCAACTATTGGATTTATTTCTTTGACCAGATCAATAACAATGTTATTAAGATTATCAAGACTATTATCAAAATCACGAATTCTGATATCTGTATTGTATTTAGTTAGAAATGAAAAAAAAACAGTGAAATGAAAAATATTGGTTTTTACCTGGAGTTGGCATTATTTTCTGGTTAAAAACACCATTTTTTTCTCCTCCATCAATGTCCTCGACTGATTGTTCTGTCATGAAGCATATCATCCATAGAGACGTATTTAACATAAATCCTTGTTGAAAACCATATATTAATAACAGGTCTTACCTCCATCCTGATTTGATAAATGACCTATACGATTTGACAGTTGCGCGATTTCGGTATTAAGCTGAAATATTTTTGTTATGCGAGGTAGTTCGATTATAACGTGAGTAAACCCATGAGGAGGTTAGTTTTCCCAAAAATCGTTGATTATTCTACGAAGAACTTTTATTCCTTTAGTATCATCATTTTTTAGAACTAGTGTCTGATATTCGTCATCTGTGATTTCTACTTTCCAAAGTTTTAAGTCATCAACTTCAATAACTGAAAAGATATTATCATTTCCATGGAGAAGCGAACTTTTTAGATTCGAAGTATCATTCATATTGATGAAATGAAGTTTTTCATATATTTTTTCTTTAAGATGATCGATAGTCTCGTCTGTGTTGACATCAATAACAAATGTTTCGAAATTTGCATCAACTTCTCTCGAGAAACGACAAGTGAGTTTGATATCTATCATATTCCTGAAAAGTTTTCCCATTTTAATAAACTTTGACCACAAATATTTAAATTTTTTTAATGATAGTATAACTCAGATAAATTCGAATCTTTTATTACAATATTACTAGAAGGATCCAGAATATTATTATTAAATTTTATAAAATTAAACGCATGTAGCTTCGCGATTAGCCGATAACAGATAATTCAAAAAACATCATGCCACTGAACATATATAAATATGACATCATTAGATATTACATATGGAATGATGTCATATCACTTGATTGGTTACCCGTGAATCTTTAGATTAATAACTTCTTTGTTTTACTTAGTATGCGAAACATACCTCCTACATATTGTAGACTGAGGAATAATTTTACACATTAGTAGATGGAATCTAACAACTTAATTTATTGCTTGTCGTTTTTTTATTTAATAACAAACATATTTAGAGTGTTTCTTCCCCCCCTTGAAAAGAGTTGTTCCATTGCCATAGGAAAGAAATCCTTCAGATCAAGGAACTGAATAAAATAATAACAAATTCATTACGTTGGTAAATATATAATGGTTAATACTTGGATAATGGAATATTATTTTACCAGAGCCTTGTAAGATACTAAATCGTATATATTTTATTTGTTTCAGTGGACTAGCTTCGCTCAAACTATGATAGACAAAGATAAGGGAAAAGATAAAGAATCTGATGCCGTACGGTATTCCATTGAACATCATAAGAATATCGTAATATGGAAATAGTAAGGTTATACATGATTAAATTCAATAACTGTTTTGTTGGTAATGAAATTGGTTGTGGTTGAATTACCGAGTTATCTATCAAATTATAATCATTTTAATCCCCTTTGTTATTTTGCAACATTATAATAATATAATTTTCAAGCGTATAACCTGGATATACGACCTTGATCTTATTTGCTTCAAAGCATTTACGTTACAAACATCTTCCCGTATAACATAGAATGCAGATTCAAGATCATAAAATAAAGATAAACTAATCATCAAATATGAATTTAATCTATTGAGATAATACAGATTACAAGAATAGGTATTTAAAATATCATTAGTTCCTTCGTACTTGCATTATAAAGCTGTTTATATCATGCATTACAAACATTAACACATGAAATGATTTTTCATACTCTAGATGATTTTGATAAATAATAATCTTTTGGAGGGATCTATAATATCTGTCAAGACGAATGTTCTAAAGAAAACACTTCAGATATGATACAGGGTCAAGTCGGCCTCATTAGATATACATAGATAAATAAAAATAATTATATTCATTGTCAAATATTTTTGTATGCAAAGACCATATCATTATACATAATTGTTTATAATAAAACCTATTTAATCTATACCTATTGTGTTTAGCTAATTTAGTTAATTAACAACGGATATTATATATGTTAAGAATGAATATCAACTGAAACAATAACCTTGTCATTGACTAATGATATAACTCCCCAATATTTTTACGGATTATGAAAAAATTTAAAAAAATATAAACTACTATGTCACAGAACTAATTAATAATTTTCCTGGTATTCATCCAAAATAATACAATAAAGAAATTTAAGCACGTAATGAAATTTTATATTTCTTAAAAAGCTAAAGCTAAACAATTGAATAAATGTATATGGTATGTGTATCAAAAAGAAGTTAATCATCGATAACCAAGATAACAACTTCTTTTTGATACAAAAGAATATCTGAACTCCGCCAATAGGAACTCCTATGACCTTAAAAAAAAACTCTAAACGAATCATAAAACATCTGGTTTTCTTCCTAGAGAGCTTAAAACTCTCTTGTTATACTTGCTTTTCTTTTGATAAGTAGGTTAAATGCGGATGTGTTAACCGTATCACCACAGAAACATTTTATGCTATATCTCTCTTCGAGAGCCGTTCCGAAGGAATTAAATGATAATATTGTCAAACACATGGCTAATATATTTATACTCGAAAGTTTCCTGTTCCTGACTTTAAGACCATATACAGTATGTTGTAAATTGCTTAGCGTGATTTCATTATTTTTTAGGCATAGCCTAGTTCCACTAAAGAGCTCGGAACGTTTCTACAAATCAAAAGAGTAATTAATTTCGATTGTCGTTGCTCTATCACACATAATGAAAAATTTTACCTTTGTTAGTGTCATGCCTATTATTACAACTATTCTTAATATTCAAAATAGAAGTCCCTACAAAAAAATTTTGATGACTTGCACTACTCATTACTGCCTTTTTATTTCCTTTTAGGTTATTCTTTTTGTTAGAACCCGAGACGATCCATTCTTCAAAATCTCGCAACCCATCAAAGAACTCTTTACCAGGAATAGGTGGGTTTATAAATAGTCGTTCATTTTCATTGACTTTCATAATCCTACATGCATAAAAAATAGGGCTAGCGTCGTCTTTCTATAATAAAATAAAGGCGTCCAAGGCTGGATTTACTTTTTGGAAAACAATACTTGTAAAGTGATTCTCAATTTAACATTTTTTGTAGCTCCTTCCTGACGTTGAAGTTGTATTTGTGATCCCTTTTCAAGAGGTTAATTAATATCGTTTGCTTAATGACGAATAAAATAAATTTTAATACTCACCTTGTTCTCTGACATGAACATTCCGAAAAGCAATTTTAAGTTTTTCAACCAACATTATAATTTCTTCTGCGGGGCCGAAGAGAAGTTCAAATGATTCTGGTTTGCGAGTAAGTTTCTCCTCTGTAAAATGGAGAAATACTTTACCAGTTACGTTTTAAGACTGTATTTTATTAATATCTGACTGCGTATAAGCAGAACCTTCCAATTTAGACTCTAGAAAAGCTCTAACATTATTAGATGTCTACAATGTAACTTCCTCAGGGAGTTTATTCACCATAGGAAGGCCCATTGCAACCAAAATCCACAAATTATGAAGTTATATGTGTTATTTTCAATTTTAATTTTCCCATGCACCACGGTCCACGGCCGTGTTGATCACTGTTGTAATGCATATATATACTTTTTCAAAAATAATGATGTAATCATGCGTATATGATAGGTTACATCTAACAGTTAAGAACTATTTCCTTTTTTATTTAAGATTATAAATACTTCCGCAACAATATCAATATCCATACTGTATCATCTATGAACTAAACACATCTAAACTATGTATTTATTTTCAACCAATTAGTGTTTGATATTCTGGAAAGGGGTCTTGATGTTTATTTCTTCACATAAAATGGTCGTAGGTTCTATTCTTATTCAATACATCTAAATCTACAACATGATAATATTTATACGTGCGAACAACTATCCTTCCGTATTTCCTATAAAGAGTTAATTATGGATCATGGAAAAAATATACTACACCTGAGCCCAGATGTATGTGAAAAATTGTTCAAAGAAGTGGAAATCAACATCCGCATTTAACCTACTTCCCAAAAGAGAAGCAGTATAACAAGAGAAGATTAACTTCTCTAGGAATAAAACCAGAGGTTTTATGATTCTTTAACGTATACCATACAAATATATTCAAATGTTTTATAAACCATTGCTAATTTAAATCCTTATTTGATGTTAGCGTGATAAGGAAATTAATATAAATGCTCTATTACCCAAACATGAAGGGAAATACAAAAACAGGAGAGACGATAAATAACTTTGTCATTATATTATTGACTTTAGTTTGAGTATCTTAGAATCGTGTACAATTCTTAATGAGAATTTTTATTAAATACTTCAAAGGAAATAGTCTAGTTATTTCACAACAATTTCTTAGACTAAACAAATCGAGTAATTTCCCATAATATGGCTAATATCTCGGATGAATAATTATGTCAACTTTTAGATCCATATAGTGATATAAAAGACATGTTTCACGTAAATATACTCTTGTATATAATTTTGTATATGTTTTCATCAACAATCCACAATGACAATCGGCATAATAATAGATCTTAAATATCATTGCTCATACTAATTCCTTGTTTAAGTAATACATAATGCCGTCGATGAGCTGCTTTAACAACTTCATAATCTATATAGATAGGAAACCTTTGAAGATAGCAGGTAAACAGACAGGTTTCTATTTTTACTAAATCTACTAGTGTGGGCCTTGGTATTAACAATCCCTGGAATTACATAAGATAACGTATGTTTTTATCTTTCCAAAAAAATCTAAATCATCATCACTCTTTTCAGAGATTCACTCAAATACTTCATCATTATCAATTTGGAAAATTTCACTCCTTTGGGACGTTCCTCTGGAACACGATTACAAGTCTTCCGTTGGTTATAGGATAAATGTCTGGACATACCATAGTATAGATTGTTTTGCAAATCATTTATTAAATGTGATTGAATTGTTACGTATCTATTATACTTATTTGTCTTATCTCTTAAATAATTCATCCATATGAAAGTGTTTTCCAGTGATTTGCACGAGCTCCTCCGTAGGAGACTATCTCCTACAACCTTTTAAATGAGTTTAAGTTTAGTCCCTTGGGACGTCCTCCTTTAAGTTCATAAGAGCTATGCTCTTATAGGAGGACTAAGAGCTAAGCTCTTAGAGTATCCCCTATAACCTCTTAAAGGGATCAAAAAATATCTTTTACGTTGTTCTAGAAAAATACTTCTTCAACTAAATATGTCCAACAGAATCGAAGTTAATTACAATATATTCACATGTATCTTAACATCGTTTTGTTGTAATCCTCATTGATAGCTCCAGGTGAAAAACAATGAAGGGATAATCTGTCGTATTCATTAACGCCAGAAGATATTTTCAAAGGCCTTACTAATGATGTTAAATCAGCGTAGAACTTCATCTATTAGTTCATGAAAGAAAATGTAAACTGTGAATACCTTGTTAACCAGAGTCAACTTAACAACACTAGGCATTGCATTTATGAAGTATTGTTTAGTAAATACTCTTAAGCAAAAACCCATAAATAAAAAATAATATTGAGTTGTCATATTTAGTACATTGATAATTATTGCCTAGCAAAAAACAGAACAAGACTACTATTTAAGGGATATGACAAGATTTAGTGTCCATGAACAACTTAATGACAAACAAGATATATTCTGGTGGTTGAGAACCCTTCCTCCGTGTTTTACAATAATGTTGCGAGTACTTTATTTCCATAAAAGTCTAAGACAAGATTCTATTGAGGACTTGGTAGAAATAAAAGAAATATTCTATGAGGGAATAGTTTATATTGCCATACGGATCCAACTGGTCGAGTAATAACTCGCATCATAGTAATATCATATTCTGATTTATATAATAAAACATATTCAAGAACATGATAAAGAAAATATGTAAGTAAATGTTTATCATAAATCAGTCCAAGAGATTTTCTAGCGCAATATATGTTGACATTGACGAAGAACAGGACAACTCTGTCCTAAACAGGAAAGAGAGATATTTCTCAGTTATTTGAAAAACTTGCCTCTCAAGTCATCTTTGTAGATATTTTTTTTTAAACTCCAAACTACCCGTGATTCACACATTTCAAAGAAAACCAACTCATGAAAAAGTCAAATTTTGCCAAAGTCACATGACAATGTTACACTATCCATACGTGTGAAAAAGATCAAACAGATAACACTCTGAAAACTCATTAGTCTAGAAATAACAAGTCACATGACTACATTACTCTACTCTTTTACATCTTTGATGGGCTAAAGCCAGGAATACATTTCCTAATACCGGCTTTGAAAAAAATCTCATAGTACATATCAAATAGAGTAATAGTTGCTTAGGTATTTGCATCAAGTAACTTCACAAGACACGAAGATTATAATTTTATTTATGAAAAGAAACGGCATATATATTGGAGATAAGATTTCTCGTGTGAAGAGTCTATCCATTAAAAAGTTTTTTTGTTAGTACATGAGAGATCTTTTGACTTTGAGTAGTTCATAACTAACTACGTCATAAATATATAAGGTAACAAAACCCCAGATGTTTAATAGGAGATTCTCTCCTATTGGTATTTATTATTATATTATATTACTTGTCTTATTTTTGTGATGACGCAAGAAGCTCTCTGAGTTCTTTAAATGACTAAATACTTATTTCTTTTAAATAGCAGATGGATTTCAATCATTTTCTGATGACGAATTTTGAATTTGTTTCCTTTATTAAAATTAATATACTGTACAATCTTATCAAGAACTCGATGTTAAAAACAGGAATATATTTGTATAATATTACTATAAAATCTAACAACTTGATTGGTAGGACCAATCCCTGGGGATTTTCTCTTTTTTCGATTGACAAGTAAGATGTTGCATAAGGATCTACGAAAGCTAATGTTAGCAACATAAAATTCTTGTGATGTATAATAATCTTTCATTTATTTGACACGTGAACCGATTTCTATTGGGCGAATTTTATGAAAATGTTTACACTTCTAGTTAATTCGGCCTAGAATTATAATGTTCCACAATCTACATGAATTGGAAGGAAGCTACCAATTATGACCGTAATGTAACTCGTACAATTACCTGATTGGAAAGTAAACCATGAGGAATCAAAATAAGTAGAAAAATAACTCCATTGTTTATTAGTTTTATTTATACGTGCTCGAGAAGTTACATCAGAATAACCTCTTTAAAATAGAACAATACTTTTCAAAAATCAATTGCGTGGCACCGATTTCAAAGGTTCTAATTTGGAACGATATACTAAAATCAGTTATTATTCGTAGAACCTCTAATATTAACATTGATATTGATAAATATCTCTTATGTTGGGATAAATGTCCAACAGAGTGTTTTGACATTTCGTACCTTTCCGCAGTATTTTCTCTATTTTTTAACAAAAATAATTTCTTCCTTCGTTCTAGTGGAACTATGAGCAAGTCTAAACAAACTTCTTGAGGCAGAACCATCCAGCTTAAGTAACCTATTATTTCTGTACTTGATTTATGTTTCAACAAATACGCTAGGTGCTGAGACTGGTATTTGAAAAGAAAAAATCGAATAATAGAGATAAATAACTGATTTCATTATGAGAAACAAAGACTCACTTGATCTGAAGGATTTTATTTATGGGGAAAATAAAGAGAGGAGGGAAGCTCATCCTGAGCGGATCGAATATAATATTCGGAACTGTGATAATCTTATTGAAGATACGTTTGATATAGATAAACAAAAAATGTTTATAGTTAGAAATGATAGAACTAAGCAAGAACATATGTTTCCTTCATATGAAGAGTTTTGGAAAATTAACAATAAGTTACCTGGCCATTTGCAATGCTTTTCTGAGGTAGTACATCCTACTTCGCCACAAAGACCTAGAATACATGCTTGCTATTTTTTGCCAGGGAAATTGTATGGCACAGAGGTAGTTAAAATAATAAAAAGCATACTAGATACTATGCTGACAGTATTTAAGAATGATTATGGGGACAAAAGAAATGCATCTAAGTGTCTTAACGATTTAGTAGTTCTGGACAAAATTGGGAAAGACAAATATTATTGGATATACACCTTTGATATACAATCAATCACATCTTTTGCTTTTGGGAATGAACAAGAATTGAGGGACTTTACCAATAAAGTTATTTCACGAGTACAACATGGATACAATTACATTATAGAACGACCTGAACAATATGTCCGTATACTTGGGTCTTATTCTCCGAGTCTACCATTCACCAAAAAAATTTCAAACTTTGGCCAATTTGTTGGTACTGCTACTAATGTACATAGAGACGACCTTTTCGTTAAAATGTATGTGAAAGATAATGACGAGCCACTTTCTGTGCCTCCAGTTAATGAAACGGTTGACATTGTTACTCAAGACCTGAAAGAACAATCAAAAGGATCAAAAATAGTGATTTCACAAGATAATCCATCTTTAGTTTCTCATAATATAGATAATGAAAAAGGTCAACAAGAATCCTCGTCAAAAAGCGTGGAGAATAGTGATCAACATGTTACGTCTTCTCAAATACCTCTAGTAGAAAATTCTCTAACTTGTAAAAACTCGTCTCAAATTAAATGTCGTATTTCGATTAACTTTGTTAGGCAAGAATTATTGAGATTGAAAGATGATAATCCTTTCGGTATAAGTTTTAGACATTGTAATGAAGAGATGAATAATGCGTCATATCAATTTGTATCCAGAATACAAACTTCAGATATTCAACAGTTAAAAACTATTAACAATATTAATGTAATAAGAATGCTCATAACATTTGTTTCTTCCAGTTCATCATTTCCTACGGACCAGATGTTTTCATTAGTCCTGAAACGGTTGCATTACTTCTTTTATCCGAAGGGACAGTATAGAAAATCCCTAATATCTCTCGTGATCAAAAATATTAAGACTTCATGGATTAAAGTTCTTGTGGAAAACTGGAGGAGATTAAAGTTAAAACGAGTCATGAGTTTTCTGTATCACTTGCTTGTGGTACTATACGCACGAACATTATATAGAATAATAAACACCTATCATATTTCCCTTGCAAAAAATATGAGATACACACAAATACCTATCTGTAGGGTAATTTCGAGTTCTTATGCTCGCAATCCTCACGATTTATCATCCATTCAAGAAAGGTTAGTGACAAAGTCTGAGTATCAGAGTAAGGGCATCTCTTTAGAGAATAACGATATACCTAGAATTCGTTCAGATCATTATGATTCAAGGTCAAGGAATACTAAAAATGAATTTATTGATAAATTTATTCAAGAAGCGCAGTTAAATGCTAAAAATAATTATGAAGTTTTAGAATGGATACCTTATGATCAATTGAAAAATATTAATTATCATGATAAAGGAGGATTCAGTAAAATTTATAAGGCTATCTGGTTAGATGGACCTATTGATAGTTGGAATTTTAATAAACAACAATGGAATAGATGAAATTTTCAAATAGGTTATGAGGTTATTCTTAAAAACCTTAATAATTCATCAAATCTAAATGATAAATTTTTAAATGAGGTAAAATGTTATATAATTCAGTTAGTTTTTTTATTCTTTTTTTATTAAAAATTAATAATTTTTTAAATTTAATTATTATTATAGTGGAAATATCATTATGATTGTCAGAAAAAATCATTTTCAAAATTCATTCAATTCTTTGGAATTACTCAAGATCCAAATACTTTAAATTACATGATAATAATGAGTTATNCAAAAGAAGGAAGTTTAAGAAAATATTTACCTAATNTAGTTAAATTTAAATGGCAACACAAATTACAATTGTTAAAAAATATTATTTTGGGTCTTAAAATAATACACGAATCAAATCTTGTTCACTGTGATCTTCATGATGGTAATATTTTGATATCAGATAATTATGAAACATATATTATTGATTTAGGATTATGCAAACCTATAAGTGATTTACAAAATTCTATTGATAGAANTTATGGAGTTTTACCTTATATGGCACCTGAAGTATNAAGAAATNNACCTTANACTTCATCAAGTGATATCTATAGTTTTTCAATGATAATGTGGGAGTTTACATCAGGTATTCCTGCGTTTAATAATAAAGCACATGATTATCAGCTTATTTTAGATATCTGTGAAGGGGAACGTCCTGAAATTACGAAAAACACACCAAAATGTTATATAGAATTGATGAAAAAATGCTGGGATTCAGATGCTTTTAAAAGACCAAATATTATAGATCTTGAAATTATTATATCTCAATGGCTTACTTGTGTTAACGAATATTATAGAATAAATGGTGAAAAAGATAAAAATACTCTGGTAGTTAGTGATATTGATAACCAATCCAGAAATGACATGTATGAATTTGTAAGAGCTAATGAAGCTTTAACACAAGAACAAGTTGATACTCCTATTATACAATTTCATTCACAAGCATACTATACAAGTCGCTTACTTACTGAAATTTTAAATCAAAAAAACTCTGAATGTTTGGATTGTATAGTTTAAAATTAAAATTCTATTATGTAAGAAGGATTATTAATTTTTTTTGATTTTATTATATGTAATATAAATGGTCTAGAAATAAGATCTTTCTTACATTACATAAAACATTACAGGCTCATACTTTTGATGTAATTAACTAAAAAATGATCCCAGACTACTCTTTGAATGTATGTAACGTGAATCAAGAATTATGATCTAAAATTGACAATTTTTTTAGAAAAGTGCAAATTTGTTTATTTAGTCATCATTGTAAAAAAAATTTGAAATTAGAAGAGAAATTCAATACTCTATAAATTTTTTCAATTTTTTCTTCATGAAATTTTTTTTAAAATAAAATAATTATCTTTTATCATATTATATAGATGATTAATAAAGTTTTGCTGATTATAAATCATAATTGATTTTATTTTTATTTTTATCAGTTATACAATGCTATATTAAGACAGAATTAAACTACTAGCTATATTAACGAATCCTGGTCACCATCTTATCTTTTGGGATAAGCATTAGCTCTGATCTATACTATGATAAGAGAAAAGAAGAAAATCTATATAAGGTAAATTAAAGTAAGAAGAAAAAATATAAAATTGTTCTATATTATCTATGGATAAATTAGAAAAGAAACTACAATAAGAGCAGTGTAATGTCCAATTGCCAGAATGTAAAAAGTTACTTAATACCCAAAGTAACCATACTTGAGAGTTGATTTTAAGGTTAAGCAGTAAAGGGTCCATTGGATATATACATGGCCTTTGAGATGTTTGACATGAATGTCAGTTTCTATTGTGTTCACCATGGTTTTTTGAGTAGTTGATTTTGGCAATTTTGGTAATGTTCCCATTGTTTCGATAATTTTGTTCTATAGTAATATATAATATTGTAGATTTCCTTTATGAAGCTGTGAAGATATGAGTTAATTGCAATGAAAGCAAATTTTCTCCATTTAAGAAAATAGCGGATAATTCTTGTGAAATGTAGTGGTGAATTAGGAGATAAATTGGATGTGTGTCTCTTGTGTATATCTCTATAAGAGTGAACAAATCGGTATTGTTAATAATGTAAAAATTTTCAATTTTAGTCATGCAAATATCAAAGAGTTTCATTTGAACTTATTTAACATTATATTAAATTGCAATGTGTACAATGGGTATCATTCTAGGTGGAGATTATTATCTTTTTTAATATTGCAAAGTGGACATTTGATAGGAGAGGTGGGTAAAGTTTAAAAAAATAAAGTTGTTGTAGTGAGCCTATGGGTAAGCTGAAATTGGCAGCTTTTATTTTCTAACTGATATGTTTGTTGAGACTTTTTATCATCGATATCAGGTTTGTAGATAAGTACTTTAGCCATTAATTTGTAAATTCGTAATCTATTGGGTGAAATTGTAAATTTGGTATAAGGGTTATAGATTTGATTGAGTAATATATTTGTTGACCATTTTTGCTTCGTGGAGAGAACGCCCCTATTTCTCAGATTTTTTCTATGATTCCTAAGTTATTCTATGTTAAATTTCCATATGAGGATAATAGCTTTCAGATTAATACTAAGTGGGATGTATAAATTGCGTACTTCGTTAACTAAGGAGTATGCCATATATTATTATAGATGTTATTGGCATAGCTTTTGCATTTGTGTAGGCTGATGTATATGTTGTTGTCAGGGATAATCTTTTATAATAGAAGCCAAAGTAAATAATTATTTTATTTTAATTTTTTTTCTGTATGATAGTTTATCAATAATTTGATTAAAAGATGAAATAAAATTAGTGAAATCTGTGTATATGTTAACATTGCTGTTTGGTGGTACAGTACTATCTAATGGCGAGTAGAATAAAAAATGTTTCAGCTTTCGTTGCTGAAGTTAAATGTGTGTAATGCAGCTTTAAAGGAGGTAATATTGGTATTGGCAATTATTTCTATCCATCCATCGTGTAATTGGATTTCATTATATATTTGACTGATTCGTCAGTGTAAAACAATAAAAGTGTTGTGTAAAAAATGAAAATTTTTTATGTCGTTCAGTTTTGATTTTGTGTCGTTACATCCTATATATATTAAATTTAGTATCAGATCTAATTATTGAAGATGTGGGGATGAATTATTAGTAATTTGTAAATAAATGTTGTGACTAGTAGTTCTAAGGGTGATGTGAGTCGATTTTATGAAAATAAATTTTGGATATAATATACGAATATTGTTAAATAGAGAAAATTTTTTTTTATATGTTTCTAATTTAATAAGATTGTGGAAAGAGTGATATATAACACATTTGGGTCTGATATCTCTATAGTACTGCATATGTTTATTACAACTATTGCAGGGGTGAAATATTATTGTAACTTCTGGGAGTGTCATGATGAATAGTTTAGATGATTATTTTCATTCTTACTAAATTTGCTGTATTAATATAAAAAAATTTGATAAGAATATTAGATGCAGCAATAGAATACCTTTTTGAGACAAAAATCATGATACAGATCTTATTATTTTTATTATTGAAATATGTAATGGTCTTTATCTTCCAGTTGTAACAAATGCACTTGAAGGTTATGTTGAATTAATGAAAGAATATTTGCCATTATGATTCAAATAACTAGATTAGGTTAATGTGCGGCAACTTTGTCGCCGCCAGTTTAAATAATATCAGGTTGTAGGATAATATTCAATACAGTATTAATTTTAAAAAATTATTTTTATAATAATAAAGTATTATATAATATTTTATTTGGAAATTATTCTGAAAAAAAAAATCATATCTTGTCCTTATTATTATACATACCAGTGTTCGGAAATGACCTGGTCATTTGACCTTTTTTC
>QKYT01001008.1:9473-22217 GCA_003550305.1 Glomus cerebriforme | reverse complement strand
TACCAACATTAAGTTATTTAAATCTTCTTACTGCAATTTATAATAAGGTTGGACAGGATAAGCGTTGGGAAGATACTCGTGAAATTTTTGAGAAAGAAGGAATTGGAAAGGTAATAATTTTTTTTGTGTAGTTATTCATTTCAAAGAATCTTTTTCTGAAACAATTTTTAAATAGCTTTGGTTCAATGGAGATTGGGATTAGTAAAAGATATAGTTACAAAAACAGGTAGGTAAGGAATTATTTTAAAAAATTTTATTTATTCATGATTTTAATGTTATAATTTTTTTTTTATAAATTAGATTTATATCCTAAATCTTTGCTCGAAGAATCATTTCCCGGGTCTTTATTTGCTCAATATTATGGTACAAACATAGTATTTTCAAATGGAGACTTGAGTATAAATTATGATGTCGTTAATTTTATTTAATTAAGATTTTTTAAAGCTTATTATTGATATAATTTACTATATAGATTTGGAAGCGTCATCGGTATAATTTATAGATCAAAGATTATTACAATTTTATTTTAGATCAATAAAAAATTCGATGTTTATTATTACAAATGAATATAGAATTCGAAAAAGTTTATTACTAAATTATTATTATTTGTTATTGTGACAAATGGAAACATTTTTGTTCAATAAACATTAGTTTTTAGAAATTGGTTAATCTTTAGTAAATTTTTTTTAATTCTATTGTAAAATGATATGGTTTTATGTTCGTGAATAATTTTAGAAAAACTTTTAATATTCGATTGAATACTTGGAGTAATTATGATTCTTATTTCTTAT
Organism: Glomus cerebriforme; assembly: GCA_003550305.1. Classification (NCBI taxonomy): domain Eukaryota; kingdom Fungi; phylum Glomeromycota; class Glomeromycetes; order Glomerales; family Glomeraceae; genus Glomus; species Glomus cerebriforme. The sequence continues at coordinate 21,426 of QKYT01001008.1, read as the reverse complement.
TTTTTTAGAATATCTTATAAATGAATCTATAATTAACTTTTAAACTAAAACAAATATATAAGTAGCCAAAATGCAAAAGATTTTACTGGTGTGAACAATTTGACTATTCAAAAATTCAACCAAAATTATTCTGATTTTTTAAATATTTTTTAAAAGAAGTTAGAAATGTTGAGAGTAGTTTATAAACTTTTTTTTTAAAAAAAACATATACGTAACCATATTAAAACAATAAATTAGAAATTTCCAAGATTTGGATCAGTTGCGTCAAGAATATCCACAATTTTTTGCCTATTTATTTTTAACCCCTGGNGTGAAAGCTTTTAAATATGCAACAAATTAAAAAAAAATTAGTAAAGAAAATTTATTTACTTAATATTACAAACTACTTTTTCTAAGAAAACTTCGAACTCAATTTAAATACTCAATTTGAATAATCGTTCAATACAATATATTTATATGATTCCAATTACTACGGATAATTTAATCAAACACATGATTTTCATTAGATTAGCGTAATACAGCTGCATGATTTTGAAAGTTACACTGAATACTGTAAAATGTTTCACAAAATTTGCCAGAGTAAAATAAGAATTTCTAAAAAAAAAAAAAAATTCTATTTTATACTATAATCTTAAATAATTAATTGTATTGTCTCCTCTGTCAAATATCCTAATTTGTAACATGGATTTCGTAAAAAACTTTTTTCAAATTAATAAACACCAAAGTGAGCAAAAATATCTCAGTGACGATGTAATCGAGCAAATAAAAAATTTTATTCATTGGAATTTAACTGAAGAACAACATTTGTTAATCNATAAACTAATATTAAATGAAGAATTAAAAAAGCATTATAAAGAGAATGGTTTATGTGAAGAATGCAAACAACCTTATACTGGATATAAATGGTGTAACACATGTAACACAAAACGATTTCAACAAAATTTCAAAAATTGGACTAGTGGTAATGATGATATTGACAAATTTATTCGACATACTCAGCTATCAGCAAAAGAATCTTATAAAGTATTAGAGTGGATACCTTATGATAGATTTTATAATATTAAATATATTGCAAAAGGCGGGTTTGGTAAAGTGTATAGAGCAATTTGGATTGATGGAAATATAGATTCTTGGAGTAATAAAAATCAAAATTGGACACGATATAAACCTAATAAGAATGTAGCTCTAAAAAGTTTAAATAATTCAAAAAATGTTACATTAGAATTTATCAATGAGGTATAAATTAATTTACTATTTACAGTAATGAATTTTTAAAGTATGATTTTTACTAATTTATTTTTTATAAAATGTACAATTTAGATTACTTCTCATCATAAACTTTTGGGTGGTTATATTATTAGNCTTTATGGAATAACTCAAGATCCAGATACAAAAAATTATATGATGGTTTTAGATTATGCTAAGAATGGAAGTTTACGAAATTATTTAGATACAAATGTTAAATTAAGTTGGCTTGATAAAATTGATAATTTATCTTTTATTGCAAAGGGGCTTAAAGAAATTCATGAAAATGANCTAATTCATCGAGATTTACATATTGGCAATATACTTTGTAAATATTATGCATGTATAACTGATATGGGGTTATGTAAACCTGCAGATTATAATGCAACAGAAAATACAAAAAAAGTGTTTATGGTGTTTTACCTTATATTGCTCCTGAAATTTTAAGAGGACAAAATTATACCAAAGCTGCTGATATTTATAGTTTGGGTATAATTATGTATGAAGTAATTTCTGGTTTACCTCCTTATCATGATGTAAGCCATGATCAAAATTTAGCATTAAAAATTTGTCAAGGACTTAGACCAAGGTTTAATATTAAAGTACCTCAATTGATTGTGCATTTAATTAAAAGATGNTTAGATGCAAATCAATCAAATCGTCCATCAGCAAGTGAAGTGTGGGGTATTATAAGACNATGGGANTATGATGATACAAAAGATGAAGAAACAGAATTAATGAAGCAAATTAAAGAAGCGGATGAAATTAATAATAATCATCCACAAACGACTAGTACATNTTTGACNAGCTTATCNTATAAAACACATTCAGAAGCTATTTATACAAGCAGACTACTTAATTTTAACAATCTTCCTGAACCAAAAAATTCAGATTATTATTATAAACATTATGATAATATTATAAGCGCTGAATATTCGGGTAAATAAATTTTTATTTGTGTAAAAATTAAATTAAAAAAATCTAATAAATTTATTTTATTTGATAGAAAATCTACAAATTGATCTTTCTCAATTGAAAATTAACGATGATGGTAAATTTTTTTATTAAATTTATGTGTTTATAGGGTTAAATAATATTCATTGACACGACTAATTAATACTAAATAATCAAGAAAAAAAGGCATGAATATTACAGAAAGATTGAGAAAGTATAAAAGGAAAAAAAATCAATACATTATCTATAATAAAAATTACAAACATCATTCTCATCCAAGTAATTGTTATAGTAATTTTTTTTCACACGAATCTATATCATTTTAAAACGGATAAACAAATTAATTTATTTATATAATATATAAGTAAATAAATTAAATTTAAATTATTTATCATTATCAAATATAGGACCAAATTTATTGAAATAAGATAAAGCTTGATTCATATTCTTTACATAGCTTAAGATTGAAATACTGAAGTTACTCTTACACTTAAAGAAAATATAAAACTATCTAAACTATCTTTTGTTTTACCAACTTCACAATGATGTGGAGCCTTCCATATCAAAGGATTATATTTTCCAATAATTTTCTCCATTTCTTTTATATTAATGAATGTAACAGTGTGAGGTATATTATCATGAAACTTTTTAGGAGTGAATCCATCTCTTGTTCCTCTTAATAATAATTTGAATTCATATGGTAAATACAATCCTCTTGCATAAACAAATTTACTTTAATATCAATTTTATCAATCCATTTTGAAATTATAGAAACAAAATTTAAATTAACAATTTTTGAATCAATAATTCCATCAATGATTCCATATCTAGGAAGTAAAATATTATCATTTGGTTCACTATTAGGATCCAAATAAAATTCAATAATTCCTTATAGAGTTGGTGCTTCAAAGTTTCTTATATGGATGAACGTTTTGTGCAACTTCTTCAGAAGATAAACTAAAAAATATAATTAAAGGTAATTTTATTTATTTTTAATTTTATTTTAGACAAATAATGCTACAAGTAATTCTAGCATAAATATAATGAAAAATTTTAAATGTATACTAGACTAAAACTTTAGCTGAGCCCCCTTATCTATTTAACCTCAATTGAGGAAGATGATTGAACTGCTTATGCCTATAAGGAGAGTTATCACGGCCTGTTTTATATGATAAACTGGTAGAAGGTACACTACTACTAGGTATAAAAAAATTATTCATTTTTTTAACTTAAACTTCTTTCATACTCTGGCAATAAACAACTGTTATCATTCACAAACAAATGAAACTCATATTGATAAAAGTTCGGCAATTTACACCTTACATATTCGTCCAACCATATTGCTAAATCTCCAGTTGCGCAAAAATTCAGCCGAAGTGAACTGACCTAGATATATTTATGGTGGTATCATTTCTTTAAATGAGAAAAAACATTCAGAAACTTTTAAAGTACTAGTTGCAGCTGATAAGTTGCTTCTTCAAGAATTAGTTGATTATTTACAAAATTATTTAATTGAAAGTAAATCTGAGTGGATAAAGCAGCATTTTAAACTTATTCATCAAACAAGTTTTCAATCTAATTCTCTTTTGGAACTTCAAAAATTTTGTACAGATTTCATGGCTAAGCCTCCAGAAAAATATTTAAATCTTAGAAATTGAAATTTGGGATCATGTATTAAAATGGGATCTTGCACAAAATCCTACACTTAAATGACTTAATCCAGGTGGTCAGATGATGATTTCAAAATGATGGAAAATACTTTAAGACATTGTTTACCTTAAATTATCATTTTTATTTTATTTTTTATTTTTAGGTAAGCGCGGATTCGCCACAAATCGGACAAGTAACAAACAAGAAAAAGAAAATTTTCTCTATATAAAACTATATATAAAATTACTCAAGAAAAGTAGCCGAGCCCCCCTGTTAAACAGTGAACTGTCTACGCCTAATGAAAAAAATTAGGTAAAACCATTTCTGACTAACTAACCTAAAAATTCTAAAGGAACAGCGTCATGTAATAATAAAGGATGTCTAATGATGTCTAAGTTAAAAGAATTAATAAATGTAATAAAATCAGAAAAATTATTATAATGAAAAGTAATTGAACGATGATGAGTCCATAAACCTGAATGTAAAAAATTTGAAGAGGCCCAAATAAGCCATAATGATAATGCGTAAACATTCTGTGTAAGTATTGATGTAGCAGTCCTATGAGTCTGCGTAATGCGAGAGCTGAAAGCTGATTGGTTAGATGATATCCATTGGCGAGGCCGTTTACAGCATTGTGAGAGGTTGAGAGATTTTTCCCATTTGGCGCAGGCGTCACAATGAACCAGCCACGTAATTTTGCATAGGTCCATTAAAAGGAAATTAAGGAAATCGATGAGGTGAGCACGCCTCAGTTTCTTCTTAGGAAATATCTTCAGGAACAGAGCAGTTTGCCGCAAAAATAGGTAATGAAGAAATCCAAGTTTGAATGTTATTACTAGGGATTTTATGCAGTGTAGGTTGTTTGTCATATAAAAAGTGGGCTAACATTGATTCATGTGTAGATAACAGGTCAACAATAAAGGGGAGTAAATGGGTCATAAAATAATATGATTATTGGAATCGGTCAAGAGATTACATGAAGGGCATGAGATAGGAGTTTTAGGGTAAACATGTGGGTAATTGNGTTGTAGTAAGTCACACGTAGGTAAAAGAGAATTCATAGATTTAATTTTATAAGAAATATAAGAACTAAGTTCATTGAAGGTAATTGAAAAAAAGGATTATAATTAACCCATAATTGCATAATAGAAAAATCTATCAAAACNGCTTGACATTTTGAAAGTAAACTAGATATTTTAGAAGAATTAATAAATTAATTGAAGGATTTGCAAGAAATAACATCTGTAGTCCATTTTTGCACAGGGCGTTCTATAGGTCCGAGGTTCATCCACGTTAAAGTGGCTTTCTGGTTGGAAATATGTTTGAAGTTGAGGTATATAGCAGAAGGAGAAAGCGCTCCTTCTTTAGCTAACGCATCAGCGGCGTCATTATAAAGGTTATTCGGGTGGGCTTTAACTTTTTATAAATTCAGGAAAGAGCATTGGATCAAATAATGTATTTGATGGCCTGCCAAATTAGGAAATTTGGAATTTTCTGTAAGCGGTGGAGTGGAGTAAGAGGGTTCATGATTCTGTTAAATGTATGANTGCAACATTGAGAGTCTGTATGAATGATAATATTGGCAGATTTTGGACAGGTGATAATTGCAGTGAAAATCACCATGGCTTCTGATCTTGTTGATGAGGCGTGATGCACTAATTTAGCTTTAAAAGATGAGATGTCATTATTATTCACAACTTCGAGCTAACCTAAACCTGAGGAGCATGAAGTAGTTCCTATGTCGAAAATGAATCCGTCTGTGTAAAATATAAAATTAGATCTGGAGTTAAAAAGAAAGCTGATATCAATTAAATTATTACGTGAGCAGTACAGCCTAATAAAAGTCTATGAATAAGTAATGAATTATTGTTTCCTATAGAAGTGAAGAGTGGAAAATTGTTATTAATAATTGTAGGAGTAGGAGCGTTGGTAGGTTTACCAATAGATTGAATGTAAATATTATAAATAATAACTTTAATTGTGTGAATTGGGAGGTCAAGTATAACAAATTTTTTGAAAGAAATGGGTGGGAGCTTGCTACGAATGTAATTTTGGTTGCGAATAGCAACTCGATGTAAGTGTAAAGTGTGAACCATGAAGATACATTTTGGACGTAAGTCTCGATGATAAGATATATGAAGAGAACAACCTTTATAAGGTGTTAAAATTAGGGGATATTTTTTGGGTATTCTGAATTGTGAAAAAGAACTCAGAGGATCATGGATCCAGTATTCGATGAAAGAAATACTGGGGCTAAAAGGGTCATTACGTTGTTTCACTGTTTTGCCAAAAAGCGCTGTCGAAGTGGGAGCATGCCAGTACGTTATCCATTCTTTATGGGGGCAATAATGGTATTCAACTGACAGTTTTGGAGGTTTATGCGTGAGCAGATGTGAGATTGTAATGTTGATAGGAGATAATAGTTGTCTGTTCAAACTAACAGTGTTTGTTTCTAGATATGAATGATACCATTTTGGTTGTTGACTGGGAAGTTTTTCTGAATGGTTATTAGGATTTTAGTTAATGTCTTTCCATTCTTTGACATAAATTCCATCAGGATTAACTAATTGGTCTTCGAACATAAGTTTTCTTATTTTTTATCTTTTAATAGTTGCTGGGTCGTAGGGTAATTTGTCTATGATCGCAGTATTACCGCCTCTAATAACGGTATCGAAAAATGGGGTAAAGGTGAAACCTAATTGAGAAAATTTTAATAATGCTTTCGTAAAAGTAGTAAAAGGGGGAAATTTAGAACTATTAATCTGTTGTAAATGTTGTATGGAGAGCCACCAATGGAGCCAAAGGTCAGATTGTGTTTAAAATGTAATTATAAATGGGAAGGTATGCTGTGATTAAAATGTTGTCTAAATTATTAATCGATGGAAATAAATTTGTAAAAATAATATTGTCACTGGCAGAAGAAGGTAAATAAAGTTTATGTTTGAAGACTTATTTGAGCGGTTTCATGATATTATTGCTAATTGAAGGGGTGAGAAAAGTGAAATTTAACATGTATTCTATTTTAGGTAAAATAACCTTATTNATGATATATGAAATATGGTCATGTGATATCCTTTTAGAATGTAAGAGATGGGTATTATAGTTAACTGTCAATTTGACGCATTGTATAGTACCTTTGTTGTTGTTGCTTACATTAATGTAATATCCCAGAATTCTTTCTGAGAATGATTTGGAGCCTATTTTGATATTAGTGGTGGTATTATTGATAGTTAGAGAAATAGTTTTATTGTGGTATTTGTTAACGTTCGTTAACAATTTGTATTTGTCCAAGTTAATTTTAATATTGGCAAATTCGTAGAATTTGTTAGCGATGGAAAATAGTCATTCCAAGTCTTCTAATAAATGACCAAACCAGGTGGTGTCGTCTAGGTATCCAATCACTGATAATTTATAGGACAATGTTTGGTGTGAATCTGCATTAAGCATGTCATGATATTTGGTAGTAGTAACTATTAATTGGTTTGGTAAGTTATTAATCAAAGTGAACATAGGATCGTAGTATATAATCCAAAGGAGAGGTGAGATCACCTCTCCTTGGTCGATGCCTTGTAGGACATTGTACGATTTGCTGATGCCTTGGTGTAGAATGACTTTATTGCTTCTGTCACTAAAAAGTTTGATGATATTATTTGTAAAGGTGAGGAGAATGTGAAGGCGTAACATAGCTAGTTTAAGTAGGTCTGTGTTCACTCTATCGTATGCCTTCGATAAATCTTGTAGTCCAATCCATAAGGGTTTTTTGTCGTTAAGATTATGGTGTTCAATAATGTGTTTTATGTGAAGAGCTGGTTCTAGGGTAGAATGACCTAGTAAACCTGCTTGATTGTTAAATTCTAGGATGGGATGTTATAATAAAACTGAATTAAGTCTATTCATCAAAATTTTAACTAGAAGTTTTCTGGTGTTTTCAAAAGCACAATTGGGCATGTATTATTGATGTCGCAGTGCCAATCCTTAGGTTTTGGTATGGAAAAAAGTAAAGCTTCTAACCATTCTTTAGGAAAAGTGTTATACGATAAAATAATGTTGTAGAAGTCAAGAAGAAAAGATTTAGTAAATTCGTCTAAATGGACGAGATTTTCATATTTTATATTTGAAGGGCCTCCTGCTTTATTAGTANGTAATTTGGAGATAGTTTGGAATAGTTCTTCTTTTGTGATCGGTGCATTAAGTGAGGTAAACTAATCATCGTTAATTGTGGCTTTTGGTTCGTAGAGTGATTGCCATTTGGGTGGTAAAGTGGTTAATTGGAAGTGTCCTTTTGGTCCTGATTATTAACTNATCCTATGTGTTGAAAATGGTCAATGACTGTTGATTCTATTATATCTGGATCTAGTGTAAGTTCTTCTGTAGAATCATCATTGATTATTAGTAATCGGTCGAGCGTAATACATTTAGGCTTTTGATTAAGTATTGAGTTGATCATTTTTCTTTGGTTGTATTTGAGGTCATCATTTCGGATATCAATAAATTTATTGATCTGTTGAATGTTGTGTGATTCTATCATATACTGTCTAATATTTTGTGTGAGTGTTATAACCGATTTAATGTAGTCTTTTATTTGGGAATAATTATTGAACATTATTGTCGAAGGTAAAGTAATATTAATGGCAATTTGGTATTTGCGGCATATTTTATCAATTTCATTTCNATGTTTAATCCAATGTTTCCAGTAATTAGACCAAGATTCTTTCATTGTACAGTTGTCAGATCCTTCTTTTGTATAATGTTTGATGTATTTAGTTTGAAATCTCTGCGCTATATTAATAAGAGTCGATATGTCATTGTTAAGTTGACGTATATTTAAGGGAAGATTACTATGTCCTTTGTCTTGTTTTGTCATTTTCGGTATATGTTCTTTTTTTGCATTATTTATGATGTATTTAAGGTTGGACCATTGTCTGTTGATGTAATGTTGTATTTGATCTGGTTGAGTTGGTGGTATTAGTGGAAGTTGAATGATTCTTTTAGTAATTAATTCAGTACATGTGGCGTAAGAGGACCATTTTTGACGTGTCATTGAAGCGTATTTAAAAGCCGGCTCATTGTTTGGATTTATTGAATGGTTGTGTGTGATAGTATTGTTTGTTATAGAAGTAATTAGGTTTCATAATTAAACTAATACATTTGTGGTCTGTATTGAAATAAAAGGATTGGATATTAGTTTCCATGGTACATAAACTATTATCGATTAGAATGTCATGGGCATAGATTAAATCTATTCTTCGGTATGGAGGAGTGTTTCTATCAGTGGGCCAAGTTGGTTTGGGATGTCTATTGTGAAATTTAATAGCATCTCTTAAATTGGATTGTTTTAGTATTGAAAAAATGTTAAGTTTCCATTCTGCGGGTTTGTTTCGTTTGGATTTTTTGTCAGCTGGATCTATGTTAAAGTTGCCCATTAAAATGGGTTTTCAGGATCTTTTTGGAGTAGTCGTGATAAGTGAATCTATGTGTTCATGACATTAAATGGTGATTTCTTTGTTCGTGGTGTCTTTTGTGGCGGAAAGGTAAATAATTAGTATTCTTATCCATAATTTGTGCTTGAAGCCTAGGTCAAAAGATAAGATTCTTCCTTGAAAGGTTTCAGTTTTCTGAATGTGTTTATAAAGTTTTTGAGATATAATAATACTGCAACCAGTTTCTTTGTTAATACCGGTATTGTCATGGAGAATATAATAAGACGGGTTGTTTTTGTCATCGGGAATGTATTTAATGTCAGTTTTGTCTAGATTTCTGTGTAGTCCTGTTTTGACTAAACTTAAAATAGAGAAGTTTTCTTTTTTGAAAAATTTGATTATACCAGGTAGTTTATTTTTGTAGTTTGATCTAATATTGATGACTCCTATTTTAATGAAATCATCATACGAAGAATTAAAAATGTTGTTGATCTTTCTAAAGTGACTCTTTGGTCTAAATTGATATTGTTGTTAACTTGCATTTTGTAACGTTTTGTTAGTAAAAAAAAAAAAAAAAAAAAATTATAAAATATAAATTGTTAGTATAACACAATGTTAATGCTTGTAAAAAGTGTTAGTAGAGTATGTTTAGTAAAATAAGTTTTGTAAAATATTTTATTATTAGTAATGTGTAGAAAGTGTTATAATTGTNAAAAAAGAAATTTTTTGTTTGTTTTGTAAATGGTATGGGATGGTAGAGTTTATTGAGTCCAGTTTTTAAGAGGGTTAAAGTTCCATTTGGATGAAAATTGGTGAATTTGAAAAGTGTTGGGTTCATTATTGTAATTTGATTCCATTTGGTTCGATCTATTATTGTAGCTTAAGGATTCCATGTTGTCTGATTTGATTTCTTGAAGTAAGTGTCTTGGAGAGGTATAGTTAATGAAGATAGGGTTAAACTGATTTTTGTTATGTTTGACGTCATCCTGTATAGAGGTTATGGTTTTAAGGCTTCCTATATCAGAAAATGAGTCTATCTGTGGATTAAAAGGTGATTGTTTAAAAGATGTAGGTTTTGGATTAGTAGAATAAGCTTGACATGTTTCTTTTTTCCTTTTGTAGTTGGACGTTGGCGGTCATTATTGTTGATCGTAATGATGTTTTGATTGAGTTCGTTCATGCGCGTGAGAATTATATCGGTCTTGGTATTAGTTTGTCCTATTTTTTCTTTGTTATCCAAAACATTTTTTGGATTTCATTAATATCTTTTCGTAAGTTATTAAATGAGTCTATTTTTTTGGATTGATTGTTGAAGTAGTAATTTTAATTCTGCATTTTCTTTTAACAAACGTTCAATTAGTCTGTTATCGTTGGATTGTTGTGGCGTATGATTTGTGGTCTTAGACGGTCTTGTAGTAGAGGAAGGTTTGGGTTTGATGTTTCCTTGAACAGATTCCTTAAATTATCAAAAAGTTTTAAAAACATATTAATAATGTAGTAATAATGTCACGTTACCTTCGTCACCTTCAATATCACATGATTCATCATCAAATTTTAATTTATGGCCCCATTTAATTTTTTACGTTCAGGGTCTTAGACTCGACAGAAAATTTTTTGATTTTACTGATTATAATATGAATTTTTTATTTCTTTCTTAAATATAGATAATATTTTTATTTTTTCTTCTTTATATAGTCTCGATACATTTTTATTTCTATTTCCCAACGAAGGTAATTCTGAAGCTATTTATACAAGCAGATTACTTGATTTTAATAATCTTCCTGAATCATGAGTGATTATTGTAACCAATATGATAGTATTATAAGCATGGAATATTCAGGTAAGTAAATTTTTATTTATTTAAATATATTTATTTTTTGAAAATTTGATCTATTAAAGTTTTTTAATTTATATAAAAAAAAAAAAATATTTTTGAAACTAAAAAAAGGGATCACAATCTAGGTTTTTTTTCGGGGAATTTAAACTCCAAAATGAATTATGCAACAAATGGAAAATAAATCATAATAAACTAGTCACGCGGCATAAATTTTTTTTTTTGCCAAATAAAATAATTAGTTCGATTATAAATTAAAATGAATGACATTACTCAAATTAGATAGTAAAATAGCTTTGCAATTTGCAAAATATGTTAAAGTTTGTTCTGATTAAAAGTTTATACAAAAAAAAATCACCTGTTATAATTTAATTTTAAAATTATAGCAAAACAAAGTAAAATAATTTATCACTAATTTATTTACCTTCATGAACTCATAAAGTTTTTATAATAGGGAAGAATTAAATTCTGGATAGATAATAATATGGTTATAAGCTGCAAACAAATTTAGTATGATAAAAACTACAGAATATTAAATTTGACTACTAATTATACTTTTTCATGTGGTTAGTTTGATATAATTATTTTGAGGAAAAGATTTTACACTCTTAATTGATGCAGGGCAGTAATGTATTAACGTTCACCAACATGAATTTTCATTTCATTTTTCTCAAAGCTGTCTTGAAAATGACATATGTCGCATGTGGTTTAAATTTCATCGAAAAAATTTTTTTTTTTACCGATCAAATTTAAATATTCATGTAAACAAAGGAAAGTAAATATATATAACTTAGGAGGAATATCATTTTGATGATAAATTTTTAAATTTTAATTAAAAATTTTATCGATT
>QKYT01001007.1:12034-33406 GCA_003550305.1 Glomus cerebriforme | reverse complement strand
GGTGGTTTTCAGTAATCGAGATGTACAAATAGCTAAGAATGATTTTATAGAAAATCCACGATTTCAAAAATGATCACAAAATGCATGTAATTCTTAATCATCGATGAGACCATGTTTTGTCGATTTCGAATTACATTACTTATATAAATTTAAATTTAGTCACGTGAATATCAATTTGATAGTGGTCACTGGATATTCATTTGTGACGCGATAATCATAGCATTAAAAAAAAAATAGTAATATTATTACAACAATACCAAATTAAAGTTCCTATTAATTCATGTTAAGGAAAAAAAAATAATATATTATTTTTTTTTTCGTTTTTCTTTTTAATAAATATAATTATCTGTTATTATAAAAATTTTAATCTATTAATAAAAAAAAATTACAAAATATCATAATTTTATATATTTTGTAGAAATTATATAATCTATACAACTGCTCCGATAACAATACGACTAATTTCTTCACTTGAAGATCGGACGGATAATTCCATCGTAACCCCTGAACTAGGGGCAAATGTCATTCGATTCTTTGCCAATAGTTTTATACCACCCAAAAATGTTCCAGAAAGCATTAATGTATGTACACTTGATGATGTTGGTGTTCCACTGTTTTCAACTGGACTCATTCCAAGAAGTTCAATTAAAGTTGCACAAGCAGCTACAAAAAAAAAATATTATTAAATAACAAATTCTTATCATATTAAAATAATGTAAAAATTGTGTACTATACCTTTCAGACTCTTTGATGCAGTCAAAGCAAATGTTTCTACAACTTCTCCATCTTTTCCCATATCGTCCCATGCACTTGAGAAGTCACTTATATAAGTTGGAAGAATATAATCACCAGTAACTATCTCGATATCTTCAACCTAATCAAAATTCATTTTATTAATACGTATTTTGTAATTCACAGATTATTAAAAAAAGGATATTGCTCATACCAAGTATTCATCATCATAACCTCCTTCATCAGCTTCTCCAGTAGATGGATCACAATCTTTAACCAAAAACTTGAGAGTATTAGAGAAACTACCCAGTGCATATTCTTCAGGATTTGTTCTCTTAAATGCAACATATACAGATCCAGGTTGATCATATGGCAATTTTGCTGCTGCAATTACAAACTCCTCCACCAATGAACCATCATCTGATTCTGGTTGCATAACCACAGTAACATTCTCCAATAACTGATCATTTAACGTATTAGTAACAATAAACTATTAAAATAAAGAAGTTTATCAAAAGAATTTTATTATATGAGTTAATAAAGGATTAGTCAGAATGAAAAAAAAATCTTTATAACAAATATATATATATATATATATATTTTTAAATACCTGAAATACTATATGTTCTTTAAACATATGTTTAACACAACTGACAACATATTCTGTCTCACTTTCTGTAAGATCAACAGGTTTGATGCTACTTTTAAATAAGGGCCCGAATGCAGCGATCTCTGGAATCTGTTCAAGCTGTTGAGAATAAATTTGCTGTTGGTCTACGCCTGGAGTAGGAGTAGCATCTCTACTTGTAGAAATAGCGGTTGCACCAGTTGAAGCAATAGCCGATGATGTTCCGATTGTTTGTATTGATGCAAGGTCAAAGCTTCTAGGTTTCAAATTCTCAGCTTCTGCTTGTGCTTTAGTAATTTTTGGTACAGCAGAAAGATCAAATGGTTTTTCTGATGACTCTGGATTACTAACATATTGTACAAGTTGTCTTTCAAGGGCAGCGAGTGAATATGTAGAATCTAATAATGATATGAATATAAATGAAATGGTACAAGTTTTATAACTTTGTAAAGTCAAATATTTCGTTAAAATCTAACCATCTTTGACATATTTTTCAGCACATTCTTTATCATCAATGAGCTTCAAAAATAGTATAGCTCTATCTCGAACTTCATCATCATTATCATCCAAACATCTATATTCACCCCCCAAAAAACCCGAATTAATAAGTTAATAACAATAAATGAAACATTTTCATATAAAAAAAATATATATATATAATCCCACCTTGTGAGAAGCACCTTGATACTCTTTTTAACTTCTGGATCTTCTACACTTACGCCAAATTTAGCAAGTGCACTAACAGCAGCAGCTCTTACGATAGAATTCTCTAATATAACACGATTATATATATAACGGATGTACTTTGTAGGAGTAGCTGTCTTCGGACCCTCAACTCCAAGCAAATGAAGAACACGAACAGAAAGTTTGGTAAATTCACAATCTTCAATGAATTCACACAAATGAGCCAAAGCTATATATATATATATTAAAAGGAATTTAGTTTCTAATTTACATATATATGATTTGAAATGATTTTTTTTAAGATTTACCAGCTTCTTTTGATTCTGGTATGAATTTGACTAAATCAAATATAGCCTCAACTACTGCTCGTTTAAATTCGTAGCCACCCTCATCCCTCAATACTCCAGATAAAAAGCTGAGCATCACTACTTGTTTCGTGGGAAATTTAAGGCATAAAGAACGTATCGCGTCAACGACAATCACCTTGAATTCATCTGAAATTTCAGACATGAATCCTGTAATTTGTTTCATTAATCGATCAACACTGGCTTCATTGCCTGTCTAAATAATTCAATTATAAAAGATATTATGAATTTAATTTAAATTTTTTTATATTTTAAATTTTATCGAAATCAGTAAAGAAAAAAAAAAAAAATTGCCTTTAATAAAGTAGTTATAGCAAAAGTTGCTACACTTCTATTTTGATCAGTGATTAAAGTTTCCATATCCAAATTACAAGGTTGAACTGCAGTTGGATGAACCATGGCCAATTTATTGAGTGTACGAATTGCGGCAAATCGAAGGGTAGATTTTGGAGAGGATAGGAAAAGTTGCAAAACTAAAATTTAAAAAGATTTATTATTAGAAATTCATATGAATAATAATTTCAAAAATATTAAAATATTTGAAAAGAAAAATTCTTACCATTAACAGCTGGATATAATTCTTTACTTGTTACGTCCTTAATATTACATATTGCTTTTGCTGATTCGAAACTTACAATGTCACTCTTATGACGCAACCATACCTCCAAAAGGTCATACATTTGCTGTCGTGAACTAAAATAAAATATTAATAATTTAATCATGTAATTCAATATTCAAATAAAAAAAAAATTTTACTCACTTCGGATCTTCATCTAAAATTTTAGCAGCGTATCTGATCAACAAACAATAAGCAAAAGAATTACGTAAAATTCCACTAGAAGAACCAAAAGTTCCTCGACCACTACCAGCTAATTGTTGAATTAATTTTGTTACAGCCATACGATCATGCTGTCGAATCATATATAAGAGACCTAATGCATGATATTGACTAATGTTGCTTGATGATGGTTGCGAATTATAAGAAGATCCACTTGATGAAAAGGATGTTAGGTATGAAGATGCAGTACCAACAATTGATGATGGTTTAGAATTAATAGCTTCATTAACCTCATTGGCCCATCGTTTGATTACATCTTTACCAGCAGGAAATAAATGATAACTAGAAACCATTGCTGCGGATGATATTGATGGAGTTTTATCAACAATAGCTGCTTTGAGAAAACGTTCAACACTTGGAAGCATTGAAGCCTAAAATTTAACACAAAAAATAATTAAATTTAATAAATAAATAAATATAATATATATATTTTTTAATCCATCTACTATCTATACTATATAACCATTTTAAGTTAATATAATTAATATTTACATCTATAACTTTGCAAAGTGCTCTTATAGCATTTGCTCGGTAGATAACTTCAGATTTTGGTTGCATGTCCTTCATCAAACTACTAGTAACCATGATTACATCTTCAGCAATGGTTGATAACTCTTTAATGACCAAGTAAACCATTTGCCGAAGAGCGATCTATAATTATAATAATCAAAGATTCATATTAAAATTTATAAAAACATATGATGAATTTTATTAAAGCAAATAAAAATTATATTTTATTAATTGATAATAGATATTTTTTTTTTTAAAAAAAAACTTACATCTTTAGATTGAAAAAGTTTAGTTACACTAAAGAACAACTCTGTAGCTTCGGTGGTTGCCATAGGCTCACCGAGGTATAATAAATATATTATCTTTGTGAGTAAGAGACGACATTTTCTTGGAACTATTGGAGTTTCATTAAAAACGCGAGCCTCTTGAAGTACGGTAGACTTATCAAGATGATAAAAAATACCCAAATCCCCTGTCAAAAAATAAGGAGTTACAATAAACTAATTTCAATAATTGATCAATCATCAATTCATATATAAATAATTCTCGAATAATAAAAAATCCTAAACATTTTATTATTGAAAAATTTTTCCAAAATTTTAATTCAATACAAATCAAATTGAATCTAAAATGTTTTAACACAAGAAATAAATTTACCAAACTCTAAAAAACGATCTATTTTTATAAATGCTCACTCTAAATTTTTTTTTTTTTTTTAATAAAAAAATCTCAACGAGACTGGATTGAAATTAGAAATTTTATATTCAAAAAAAGAATAATATTCACCTGAATCTTCGTCCTTTTTTGATAAATTCATTAAATTAAACTGAAATTTAAAATAATTTTTTTTTACAAGTATAAGAAAAAAAATGGGTGCTTTGAAAAAAAAGATGAACACAAGTGTAACCAAATGATATAACGTGTTGATCAATCATTCGGAGGTCATGAGATGCTAAAAACGTGATTAAAAAAAAAAAATGATAAACTTCAAAATCAGTAAAATCAATGATAATCAAATAAAATATATACTACCCTCCATAGATCACTTTATGATTTTTATGATACCATGTCTAATTAGATCAAATTTACCTTTTTTTTCTTCATATTTTTCTTCTAATAGTATAGATTTTTCTTATTTCCCTTTATCTCACAGTTTATAAGGTAACAGCCAGTGCTTATCTAAAAAGATAAGAGGTACTACCAGGGCATAACACTTAGCTTAAGTATAGTTAGAATAATTATCATTTTGTTTTATTTTAATTTGTATTAGCGATACTCAACTTTGTACTTTGTTAACTAAAAAAAAAAAAAATAATAAAATAAAATAAAATAAATAAAATTCAAATAATGCAAATAATGATATAGATTACGCGTTTATTTTATTTGTAATTATTATTTGTAATTAATTAACTTTTAATTTAACTTATAAAGACTTAATTAACTCTTAAAAGGGCTATTAATAGATTAATATCAATCTTTTTTAATCATAGATCTTCTTGATATGAAAGTTAGCTTTGAGTTTTTATGGTTAAGTATTTGATTTTTTTTTTTAAAAAAAAAAAAAAATTTAAAGATAACAATAACAATAACAATAATAATATATTATTCTCAAAATTTTAAATGATTATGTGTGTATATGTACATATAAAATCTACGTGCAACAATCCAATTACAAAAAGAAAATTTATTTGAGTTTAGTGCCAAGACCCGAGTTATATATTAGAACCATATATTTGATATTGGAAAGTTATTAGATTGGAGTATTTTTTTTCTTTTGATAAAGCCGAAAAAGCCGAATCGGAATCAAAGATCCGTATTTTTAAACCAATAGTTTTAAATGATCTGTATACATTTAATAACCGAGACCTATTGATTACAAGTGCGCACAAAAAAAGTTATGTGAGAAATTCTAAATTTTTCATATTCTCGCGCATTTCACATAAAAAAAAAAAAAACTTCTTATTCTCTAATATAGGAAGTAATGAACAACTATAAACTATATTTATATAATATTAAATGAAAAAAAAAAAAAAAATGATGAAAACCATATTTTTGTCTTACCATAATTCATTCCATTTTAGAATATGTTTCATCTATAGTCATTGTTGTTTATTTATCCGTAATATTATTCGCCCATTGTGCCTATAATTATTATATTGTCGATCGATCACGTGATTTAAATCTTGCATCTCTGAGTCCATATATGGTCAATCATACAATTAGAGCTCTTTTTTTACCATTTACGCGGTATTTCAAGGTCCTTGTTACATAAACTATTCTCGTAACATTCATATTATGCACTACATTAACAATTGGTTTTAAGATTTTCAGGAAGATCATCATCATTTTTCTTTTCTTTTCTTTTTATTTGTGATTCCAGAAATAATTTTTCGGATTTATTAAACAAACAAGCGAACTTCGAACCTTATCGTTTACAATGTCTCATATACATTATAATGTAATCGCGTTTATTACATTTGTATTAAAAAGATTTCGGCCGATTTGAAGAAAAAAAACTTTAGAATTATTGTGTGTGTTTTTTTTTTAATTCTTTTTGTGAAACTAGAAACTAATCAATTATTATTATCTTAAATAAGATAAAACTTTGTAATCTATTAAAGTTAACAACAATATTATTATCATTATCTGAAAAGAATATATATTTTTTTTTACAAATCTCTTATCTTTACTTTTTGAAATCGGACCCGGACCCAGTGTTTAGGAGTCGGTTTTGAAGAGATTTTTTTTTTTTTGGCGTAAAAATTTTATTTTACACAAATTCAAACAAATAAATCACAGCATAAATAATTCTTATAACCAAAAAAAAAGTATTACGTCTATCATCCAAAAAAAGTTATAGTTAAGTTTAACCCCATGAATCCCATGGTTTAGTGTTCGACATAAATGACCTTAATTAAGTCATGATGATCCCCCAATTTTAAAAAAACGCGAAAAAATGGACCCTAATTTAAAAAAAAAAAAAGGTGATGTTAATTTATTTTAAATTAACCAATATATATATATATATATATATGATTAATTTTGTTAAACTGATTGACAAAAGATCGAACGACTAAAATTTATTGAAATAGTCATACAGACAAAGTTTTAAGCTCAAAAAAGTGAAAAAGATAATTAACAACGAATTTTCTTTATAGAATTTAAGAATACAATTAAGAATGCAAATTAAATTTACGTTGGGGAAAAAAATAGTTACCGCGTGGGAATCGTACGATAAATTAAGGAATTTATGGCATAAAATTACGCGTTACAGAATACCAAATATATTTTTTGTTTTTCTTTTAATCAAATGATACCCGTATTTAAAAAAATTTATTAATGTAAATCTTGACTTTGCTTGACTTTTTGTTTTTTGAGTCATGATAAGAATTTTGATTGGTTCTCTAGAAAAGTAAATAAAATACTTGTTAATAATTGAATTTAGAAAAAGTTGGTACAAAACAAGCAAAAGGAAATTTATACAAAGAAATAAATAGCAACAATAATAATATTAAAGTTTTTTTTTTTTTATAATTATTGTTGTTTGAAATTTTTAATGTTAGAGAAAAAATATCAAGATCGCTAATTTTATATTTCATGTAATGTAACGTTTCAAAATTCAATAAAGGAAATAATGTTTGATAAAATCGAATTTAAATACTAACCAAATTGGTAACAGTATAGACATATCACTAGTGATGATATATATTTAGATATGGTAGTGTTTTTTAATGAATCGATTTATTTTCACTATTTTACTATTTTATATTGTACCTTTTTATTTGATATTATACTATTTATATAACGTGTTATTTTGTATTTATTTATTAGATATTATCTTTATTCTATGATTGGCGTTACCCATTTATATATAATTAATCGCGTTAAACTAAAATTCCGAATTTATTTTAATTATAGCCGAATGTATGAGGGAACTTCCCCGATTTTATTTATTTAAACCTTTTAAATGCTTTTATGAAAAAGGTGAAGAGGTCAAATGAACTAATCACGTTTAAATTTTTTACCGAATTTGTAAAAATACTAAATGAAAAGAGGTTAGTTATCCCTTTTTTTTTTTTTTTTTAGAAGAGAGATTAAAAAACAAAGAATTTTTTTTTTATATTGAAAAAAATTTTTTGTTTCTTTCCTTTATTATAATTAACCGACTAAATTAAAGTTAGATGACAAAGAAACTTGCATTTACTAGATCTTTCCAACTTGTCTTTCTTAATACGGATTCAAGCTTAATTTATAATAGTACATATATTTTTCAAAAGTGTAACTTCAAATAACCTAATAAAATTGTCATAATAAACCTAGGATTTTTGATTATAAAAAGGGGACTCAAATTTTTTCCGGCCACTTGGAAAGTTTTCAAAAAAAAATAAATATCAATATTAGAAAAATCCTTATCAATTTTAACCCAAAAAAAACCCCACCCAAAAAAAACCTTTTTTTTTTTTTGAAACTTTACCCAACTTATATACAATCTTTTTATTTATTTTTTTTTATAAAAAAAAATAAATAAATATCCTTTTTTCCTTAAAGAATCTTAAAAAAAAAAATACTTTCTTTTTTTTTTTAAAAAAAAAAAACAACTTTTCAAATCTTTTTCTTATCCACTTTTACCACAGAAACAAAATGGTTTTGTATTTTCACGATGAATTGATTTCATCAGAATCTCATCCTTTAGTTTTAAATCCTCCTTATGTCCTAACTTTGTCTATAAAAGATTTAACAACACCAAAGGATCCCAAGGAATTTATACAAGTATCTGATCACAGTAAAAAAAAGAGGAGACAGAAATCTATCAAAGCAGTTGCTGTTATCCCAAGACCACATAACGCATTTATAATTTTCCGTAATGATTATGCGGCCAAGGTAAAACGCATGTCTAACCAGCAGAAAATTTCTATACGCTTAATCTCAAAAATGGCTTCTAGGCAGTGGAAGCAGGAGTCTGACGTGGTTAAATTATTTTTTAAATTATTGGCTGACATGTATCAGCAAAGACATAAAGTAATTTATCCAAATTATAAATTCTCTCCGAAAATTAATTCAACAAATAACGTTAAAAAAGGTAAATCAAACATTAAATCAAGAAAAGATAATAAAAAGAAAGGGCGTATTATTACATGGTATATCCACGATAATATCGAGAAAATGTTACGTAACGGAGATAATGAGGAAACTGATACATTTCGATATACGGACCTAAATATCAACAACCAGGAAGATTTGGATAAATATATTCAAGTTCCGGAACAAAAAACAAATTATCCTGTACCATCTGTACCAGCAACATTCATCAATTATACCGCTTCACCATCCACTCCATTGATCCTTCACTCGACCACCACCACAGCCAGCTCAACCACCGCATTCAATTCACCACCCCCAACACCCCCGACAAATTTTAATTATTACAATGAAAATAATAATAATTCATCAACACTCTACGATGCATCACTCTACGATGATAATGCGTCACCTCAGCTTGGTTTCATACCTCTAGAAACCTCATCCTCACATTCCTCTCCCCCCTCCGACAGTTCTGATGATTGTTTGTTCTGGGCAGATACGTCTAATAATAATGGAAGAGACGTCTCATTGTCTCCTTATGGATTTTCTTTATTCAATTTTGGCGACGAGCAAAATCTTTTCGAGATTTAGAATATTAAGGCAGGTTCCTTAAATAAATAGTGTATTTTTTTTTGTGTTTTTTTTTTGTGTGTGTGTTAAATTCTTTGGGGGGGTTTTTTTGGGTTTCCTTATTTCCTCATAACTATATATATGATAATATAACAAATGTAAAAACTCGTCTGTTCTAATATTTTCGTTTTCATTACCCTATAAAAGTATCCGACCAAACTTTTATCCACAATCTCGTAAGATTTTAAGTTTACTTTTTTATATAGGATTTTAGTTTTTTTTCTATTTATATATTTAAGCATACATAGTTTTTTATACTCTTACTACTCTTACTTCACATTATAAATCAAAAAAAAAAAAAAAAAAAANAAAAAAATTGAAAAAATGAAAAAAAAAATCGAGTCGGATATTATTTCAAGATAGTGTATTTTACAATCATTTATTATTTGATAATACAATAAATTTATTCTTTTTTAACGTTATTTAAATGCAAACGCGTTCTATAATATGTAAAATGCTGTGCTGTTCTAAATTTGATCTTATATTTGCTTAAAAGACTTTATTTTATGCGTTATCAAATCAGATTTACATATTTAATACATTTAACTGAACATGATATTATTAAAAAATGTCAGAATATTATATCTAAATAATACGAGGGTAGATCTAAAAAAATATATATTATCAAATGATGAAAATTCGTTTCGACTAAGAATAACTTTATATAATTGGCCCAATATATTTTACAAAGTGGTTAAAACTTCTGCGATAATTTCCGAAATTTCAGTTTCAAATAAAAATATAGGAATATTTATATATAAGTAAGTACACACTGTGTATTGATCATATTTGATATACATGATACACTACATTTATCAAATCCCTTAGGTCATTTGAAATAAAGAAAAAAGGCGTTTAATCTATTTTTTTTTTTTACTTTTTACCTTATTTATTTTTATATTTTTGTTCTTTTCTTTTTGTGTGATATGGATAAAAAAACATTCATCATATTCTATTATTTTAGTAGTCTTTCACATGTGTACCATTTTTTAAATTATGATATTTGCCCAATAACCTGTTGTTCAATGTTACTCTAAAATCTAAATCTTAATAAAAGTTAAAAGATTTCAAGACGTGACTTTGTTATCGTATAATGCGTTTCATAATACTCACCCCTATATATAATACCTCCCTCTATTTGCCCGATTAAAAGTTACATTTTTCTATTGATTCTAATTTATACTCATAAATTACATATTACAGTAATATTTTTTATGATTATTAAATAACAACCATTTTCCCTTTGCTTTTTAAATAGATGCTTTTAAATAAATGCTTTAATGTTTTTAAAATAAATACTCTACTGTGGGACTGCAGCAAATACTGTACGAATACTGTACGAGTAGAATAGGGTCATCCTATACATAGTAAGAATTCAACCTGATGGCTGGCGGTACCCTAAAAATTTGTATTATACCCGGGGTACTGTGTACCCCGTTATACGGTATATGCAACTTACTAACTCTGCATGCCAACAATTTGGTATCAATAAACACGTGACATCAAAATACGTGTTATAAAATTTAGTCAGCGAATCATTTTCATCTCCGAATTGCTAGGTTGCCGGGTAATACTCGTAAAAATCATTCCAGTGAGTCACGTAAAAAAGAAAAAATTTTCGAGATTTTCATAAGCTAACCCACCTGACTATTTAATTTAACTAAATCCCTCGATTAAATGACGGTTTAGTACAACAAAAGAAAAGGTCATGCTAATTTCAATTAAACGCAAAGATCACGCATCGCTTAGCTAAACAAACCATCAGTAACACAAAATCCAATACCCGGTAGATCTCATTCTTTTGGATATAGAATAGGGCAGTGACGATGATTTTATGCTGCATTTTAATTGCGTGGGAGATAATTCGGGCCGAATCTGCAATTCCCGGCCTAAATTACAATTATATTAATCACGTTGATTGTAAATTTTTTTTAAATTTCTGGTACCCAAAAAGGAAATGATTGACCTAACACAAAATTAATCTGCGGTTTCTGCGGTTTTTTATGGGGCAAATTATTAAAAGTTATACACACGTGCAAACAACAAAAAAGATCATTATCACGGCCGAATTGTCATATTAACGATTTTTCATTTTATATTTTAATATATTTATGAAATTAAAGTAGGTAAAATTGTTAAAACTTGTCCTATAAAAAAAAACTAGTTTCAAAAGAATTATTTGTGATTTGTCCAAAGTTTTTGGTTGATAAAAAAATAACTTTTAATAAAGGAAAGCAAACTTTTATGCATTTATGGGCAGCGGCATTAAGAATTTCTGATTAAAACGCGACATCATCACAAAATCCAATTAATCTATATAGAAAATAAATAGATCTCTCATGTTTTGAGGCTACGTGAAGTAATGTTGCGGGTGAAACTGTTTTCAAAATCCGAAACGGTTCGCTAATATTTTTGTAGATCAAATTGGGCGAAACTAGTTTCGCCCGCAACACTATGTGAAGCTAAAATTAAACTTCATAATTTAAAGTTTTAGGTAGAGTTCCAATCCGATGGGGATATTTTGGCAATTTACATGTGGATTTAATCAATAAAGGTAAGGATTTTTTTTCGGATACACTAAGACCATATCTCAATTTAAGAGTGCTGTTAATAATAATAAAAAAGGGAAGTTCAATTCGGATTGAATTTGTCATCCGATCGGATGGATTTTCGATCCGAGTTGAATTTCTTCTCCATTTTATAATTGAAACGGATTTTAATTGCGCATTGGAGTAGAATCCAAAGATATCTCAAAAAAAATCTTGACTTTAATTGATTAAATCCATGTACAATCGTCAAAAATGTGTCCATCCGTCGATCCTCGGATTAGAACTCTAGTTTTAAAAATTAGGATCGACATCAAATATTTTATTTCCCTTGGATGGGATCAACCGACAAATTAATATACTCACCAATAAATCGCACATAACAAAAAATAACGGTCCATTAGCCTGATTAATAACTAAATAGTACCTGGTAAGGTAATTCCTCCCAAACTTTATTATAAGTTACAATACATATGGGAAATTTGTAAATTATAAATTTGCCCCTTTCATATGAAACCCGTATGAAAATCCAATCTTAATCGACTAAAAACAATTCAATCTGACAGTCGTAAATCAGGAGTATACTTTCGTCATAAATAAGTAAATTCATCACGCAATATGATGTTCATAATTCTGAATTCTTGCATTTATATCATATTTAAAATCGGCTTTTTTACATTAAGGAGATCGAAAGTCTTTTTAAATCATTACAATGTGAACAAACTATCATCGTCTATATAATCCTAAATACTTATCTATTATTTCCATTTCCAAAATTTCTGTCATCCATTTTTCACACTTTAATCACTACTACAAACACATTGTAAATATTATTCCTAAAATTTCAACTAATTTCTGTCTTTATTCTTATTAATACATTACCTTTGAAAAGTGGTGTAATTTTAGAAAAACGCAAAGAAAAAACGAAATCTTATTACAAATAATTCATTCTTTTCGTTGAAAAATGACGGCACATAAAATTACTTCAGCCTTGACAGCTTTGATGATAACATTTGGTATTCTGGTTGAAGCCAGTCCACAAGGTAATTGTTTTTACTTACTTGTTTCTTATATTTTGGTTACTCTTTCAAAAAAGAAACATTTCTTATAGCCATATTTATATAAATAACTCTTAGTTGAAACTCAATCAACTCAATCCGATCTATCTCAAATTACACCAACATATTCAAAAGTTACTATAATTATAACATCTATTTATGTCATTATTAGTATTTCTTGTATAATAATTTTAGGATATAAATATTTTAATAAGAAAAAAGAGCGAAAAGAACATGAAAATTTACCAACTAATGGTATATTAAATACTGGTGTTGATCAATCTCTCGAAAAATCAACAATAACACAGCCTTCACGTGCTCTAACTACAAATAGTTATGATGTCCTTCATCCTACTGAAATTAAAAGGTTTGAAACTGACAATGGATATAATGAAAATACATATATGGATAAAAATGAGAAAAATGAAGGAATTACACGTACAAAGGATTTTATGTGTATAAATGTTACATCACAAAACTATAATTGTAATTTGAATCCCTCAGCAATAAAAAATGTTATAATTTCAAATAATATGAATAACTGCAATTCACCCAATTCACTCGGAGAAGAAAATAAAATCGTAAAGTTTGGAACAAATTCGGATTTGAATTATAAACAAAAAGAGATTCAACTTTCGAGGAATTCCTCAATTTTAAAAGAGAAAAATAATGAAGTTTCTGGACCTATCTTTGATAATGATGCCATGTTATCAAAATTATTATCATCTAAACATGACTCTAGCATTATTTATCAGACAAAAAATTATAATAATTCAAATGATTCAACAATGATAATTAAATTATCAAGACAATCATTTGGACACACACTCTCTTTCTTAAATAACGACTTACCACTTAATGTTCCAGACGAATTGTACATTGATCAACTTACCATTGCTGGTCAAGGCACTATTGGATTAAAACTTCAGGCCAAGGAAAGATTTCGAATTGTGTTAAATAGCAATGTGCATCAATCATATGGAAAACAAAATGTGATAGTCTTGGATATTGGTGAGGATGCCAGCTATTTTCGAAAATGCAATAATGATGATGTAAATGATATTTTAGCTTTTACAAAAGAACAAAAAGCTCTCCTAGATAAAGATATGGAACAGCTTTACTGGTTAAGTCTTGATAAAAAGAATCGTCGCTTGCGTTATGGAAAAACTCTAATACAAAATATGCAAACTGTTCTTTACTATGATTTCCCTTCACCATCTCAAGGAATTGATGAGTATGCCTGGATTGAAAATTTGAGTTATATCGCAATTTCCAGTAACATAATCCAAAAGAAGGATTTTATTGAAAATAAATCAAAAATAGAATTGATATTTAATAATTTTCCAGTTACTATAGATCCATCACCTTTTATCATTAAGCATGAGGATGCAACTTTAGAAGAACTCGAATCAGGAAAAGCTACTATAATTGATAATCTTCCAAAAGAATGCAAAGAGCTCTACTGGAATATTGTTGGCAGTAAAATCTCCCTTAATAGTTCTGACTTTCCTGATTTTGCTGATGCTATTGAATATAGCATCAACACACCAGGTTTAATCTGTTATGAAAAACTTAAAGAAAAAGCATGTGAATTTGGTGAATATAATCCTAAAGAAACATATTTACGTATTACATTAGGAGAAGATCGAGGAAATTCCCCTGGTGTTCCTTATGTATTAGAAATTTGGCCAAGCGGTCATTATTCTCCTATTCACAGCCATTCTAATTCCTTTGGAATTATTAAGGTTTTATATAATGAAATTGTGGCTCGCTATTTCGCAAAATTAAATCCTAATGATCAGGAGTGGTATAATGAAGTATCATTTAGGGAGGGACAAATTACATGGATTTCAGATAAATTTTACCAAACTCATCAACTTTTAAATCGAACCAGAAAAATGTGTGCTACGATTCAATGTTATCAATATGGAGATAAAAATCATGAGCATTATGAGTTTTTTGATTATATTGATAATAACAATATTAAACAATTTACGCCAAATACCGATTGGAGTTTTTCTGAATTTAAATGGTTAATTAAAAAGGAATGGATCAGATTCAAATATCTTAGTAAAATTTACGGATTAACGGATAATATAAAAAATATCTTAGAGATACAATAATATAATGTTGCGGGCGAAACCAATTTGATCTATAAAAGTATTTCCAAATTAGGGTTTCGGAGGTTTAGGACTATTAGGAGACGAAACGTTTCGGATTTTGAAAACCCGCAACATTAACCACTATTATATTTGTTTATGTAAATCATTGATTTTATTATTATATTGCACTATATTTAAAAAATATATTTTAGTTTTAATTAATAAATAAAGTATATATATTCTAAAAAAATTTCAGTCACGTGGATATCACAGGTGTTTCTAACGCACGTGTGACAGGTTACGCCGGATATATTGTACTTTAAAATACTTTTTTAGAAATGATCGACGAAATGTTCAGCACGTGAGCCGCAACAATTTTTTTACAAGAAAATTTTTTCTTTAAAAAGACTTTAATAAACCGAGTTTTACCTCACTGAAATTATGTTTAGAAGTGTATTTTTGGTCGTTCTGCAAGTTTACTTAGAGTAACAAAAGTTTTTGTTGCTTATACGCGTTTTTTTAAAAACATGTGCCACACTAGTGTTGTTAAAAGTCTGGTTTGGTCCAACTTGAGACCAAAGTCAAGCCGGACTGATAAAATCTCAAGTCAGACCAGACTGGACTGCTGTGACTTGAACAGATCGATGCAAGCTAAGCTGGACTGAACCATGGGATTGATCAATAATTATAGCCAATTAGGTTATGGTGACTGTTACCTATAAACCTCATCTACCCCAGTATCGCCAGAAAAAATTTTCACCCCCTACGTGATTTCGGCCGGCATTATATATTCTCGGCCTGCATTAAGAAATTTAAGTATGTGACAAATAAGGTATGACAAATAGGATTTTTCACACCGAAAAATGTTTAGAATTTTCAATACTATAAGTAAAGAAAAGATAACATAGGTAAAATTTATTTCTCTAGATTTTATTCTAAATCTAACTGCAGATGATACTAATTATATAATTGCTGAAGTTTTAAAAGAATCAGATTTCAAAAGAACTGTGTAATACTGTATCACATTTTACTATGTTCTGGTAATATAGTGTCCTGTCTTGACAATTAAAAAAATAGTTTTTTCTTTGCAATTGTATTTCAAATATATATTAATAAAAAAGTATTGCCTATAATATCAGACTGGCAATTTTTAACCAATGTATACTACTTTGTAATCATTTTTTTGAGTCCATAGATCATAATACTGTATCCTAGTGACATGATGTTTCACCTCAGTAACTAGAAAAAATAAATACTGTACCATGAGTTATGACATTTCTTTTTAATCTGACTAGATGATCATCTTGTAATTTATGAAAATTCACCAGTGCTAGGAAGTGCCCTAGAACTGTTGTAAAACTAGGATAATACAGTATATGTCATAATCATGAGAGATTTACAAACTAATTTAAATATATAGATAACTCTATACAGTATATAAACCTCTGATATGCTTATAATCAAATAAAAATGAATCTAATATTTTATTATAATATATTGATAAAGAATTGCTAGAATTTACTAAAAATGCTATAAATTAATAAAATCACTATAAATCTTTTAATCATTAAAATTATTGAATATAGTATATTCTAATCCTTTTGTATATTTAAGTATAATTAACTTATATGTTAACTATATTTTTTAAGGATTTGTGAAAATAAGACTCCATTAGATTGGAAGAATCAAATTTGAAACATATTAATAGAATATAAAAAAAATAATCTTATAACTGATACTAATAAGGGATATCTTATTGCAAGAAAACAAATATATTTATTATATCAAGTGTAATGTTTAGTTCAATGTAAATAGCTATTCTTGCAATCAGCTCATTTATTTCAAATTGGAAAGTGGGTATGAATATTTTCATGCATTCTTTATAGACAAGCATTAGCATATAAATTGCACCAGAAATGAATATTATGATATAAGCTTCAAAGACTACATGAAATTGAAAGATAATTCTTCACCTTGCTATTTCATAGAGAAGGCAATTAGTTAATATGAAATGTAGTTAGAAAATGTATCAAGCAGAATTTTACATATCAGGCAAAAACAGCTGAGAGATGTAAAGCTTAAGGTGCAAACTAATGTAAACACTGCATCTAGTAAACCTTACTATATTTGTAACTAGCAAAAAAATATCTGTATTTCTTAACCTTTTCTTCTCTTCTAAAAAAGCCTATCCAATACTAAAGATACTGCTTTGAGAATGGTTTGATTGATGAGTCAAGTAGGTATAAAAAAGCTATAAACTCTATACCTGACTTAATTGATGTTAATGAGTATTAAGCATCTGTGTAAAAAAATGCAAAGAAGGAGATAAACTTAATATCTTTTGATTAAATTGATACTTCATAGTAATATATTTATTTGTGTATAATTTATTAATCATAATAAATTAATTTATTTTTTTATTTTACTCTGCCACAATGCATATAGGCATATAAGATATATTTTCAATCTTAACTACCCTAGCATCACCATAAAAAATTTACAGTCATGTGATATTTACTAATTAATATGCATGAGCACAAGAAAGCATATAGTATACCTGTGATAAAGAGGGTAAATTTTACCACACGAAAAAATTCTGTCCTTTAAATATTTAATAAAAATGCAATGCAGTCAGTCATGTATCAGATGACATTAAACATAAACAGGTATGTGACTGTGAATTTTTTATGCTAACACTAAGAAAAATTTTTGATCTTTCACAAATCATATGTTATTACTTTTTATAATCATTAATCTTCTGTGAAAGGATATATATAATGTAATAAATGATACATTACAAATTCATCTGTAAAACTGTGCTTATACAACAAAATAAGTGGCTTAAATATATTATTTTCTTGAACTTATACTAATTTACTAATTTTTTATCCAATATGTCAGTTGAAGAATTTGAAAATTAGGACCGTCATTATGCAGGTACGTTTTTCTTCAAACTTTTATGCTCACGAAAAGCAACTTCAATCTTTTTACTTCTCTAGAATACTGAAATCATGATGTTAATTTATGGAAAAGTGTTAGCGATTAGAACATTTATTTTATCAAATTGCACAAAGAGAAAAGCTTATCGTTTATTGAGTTTAGAACTTAATATCCTTCTTGAGAAACTGCCTATCAAAAGTTATTATTACTCTCACACAACTTCCTTGAAAAAGTCTTTAAGGATTAATAACTTATTTCTTTTTATTATATTTTGTTTGTTATTATGGAAGCATATTACTATGCCCTGCAGTTGCTACTAAGCAATTTTTCACACAAGACAATATGTTTCTTACCTGAAGTGAGAAGTATGTTATGGTCTGAACCTATATCCCATTATAATGTGTGCTGGTAGCTTCATAATATTTTTCTATAACCATATCCTGCAATTACTACTGAGTAATTTTCATACAAGGCAACATATTTCTTACCTAAAATGGAAAAGTGGGTTATGGTCTGGATCATCATAACACACGCAACTAGAAAGGTAATCAATTAGGTCACTTGTTCATTCTTTAATTTCATCAAGAATTGTAATGAAGACTTAGCAAATGTTTTGTTATAAAAATTCTATTAACAAAGGTTAGGAACAATGGCTATTGCAGATTGAATAAATAAAGTATAGTTTATCTTATTATTATGCATAACTTAATGTATATATTTGACAATATTCTTTTAATTAGCGTAAAATCTGAAGTATCGCTATACACATTATAACTGAATTAGCAGAAACTGAATTTTTAGAAATAAAGAGAAAAAATGAAGATTATGCAAACAAACTAACATCTTCTACTAAAAAGGAGTACGTCTAAAGCAGAGCAGAATCATGTGATTTTCATAAAATTTTTGGCCAGAATTATGGCATTAAGAAATTATGCATGTGATAAATAACAGGTGATAAATAGGATTTCATCTATCGAAAAAATTTTGTTCCTAGAATACTTAGGAAAAATAGAAAATGAAGATGTGACATGGGAGTGACAGATATTCACTATGATCATATGATTCTGCTCTACTTTAGACATCCTCTAAAAAGGTAATATAATAACCATTCTTCTTTTAGTTAATAACTTCATTTTCAGTATATATTTATAATTTTTATATTATATATCTTATTTTCAGAATAAAAATGATAATCACATTAATGACAAAGAAACAGGATGCAGCATTGCAAAAAATAACAGCATAGAAATGGTCAATAATCACAATAAAAAAATTATTGAGGAAAGTAATAGTATCAATGTGAAGGAGCGGAAGGAATTTAAAAAGGTGAGCAGTTTGGCATGTAATATTTGCTAGCTTACTACTCCTAAGTAAAGCATCAATTTATAAAATTGCTTTCTTTTCAGGCATTTATTTGCCCATCAACCAAAAGAATCTCCACTACAAATATCCACTCATTTGATAACAGTTATGAATCTGAATCTGACTCTAAAATTATACCTAGCTGTCCAACAATCATCAATGATATTATGAGATTGCAATTTGGAGAAAGTTATGAATGTAACTTTGAAAATTATGAAGGTGAAGTGCTTAGTAATATAGATAAAAATTTTCTTGCATTCTTTTAAATATTATCAAAAATTATAGATAGTTCAACAAACAAAAGTGATAAAGTAATAAAACCTGAACAGTTATATATATAGGAAGAGAAGATAAGATATTTCCCATCATTTTTTTTAATATACCACCCATTCTTC
This sequence comes from Glomus cerebriforme, assembly GCA_003550305.1. NCBI lineage: Eukaryota > Fungi > Glomeromycota > Glomeromycetes > Glomerales > Glomeraceae > Glomus > Glomus cerebriforme. The sequence goes on along the minus strand of QKYT01001007.1, from coordinate 13,534 downwards.
TCATCTTTTATATGTGTATACAAATCTGTATTATTACATTCAATATGAACATGTGAAGGTAAATATTATTAGTATTTTAAGTTAGAAGACTATGTATACTTTCTATATACATATTATCTGTATATATCAGGCTAGGACTAATTCTAATATTATAATTTACTAAATTATTTTTTTTATAATATGGTACAGACCAATATGTTTAATGATATATTTGACAAATTTGCTGACTCTGGCAAGACTTCTAGTAAAACTACAGAAATTGCTGTGAGTATTTTAAAAATCGGGTTATATTTCTTCTGTTGTGTATAAAAAATGATGAAGAAAGTTTTGATGATAATCATGATAATGATTTCAGTGGGCATAATTATAGTTGTAGCCAAAATTATTTTAGTATTATGAAAATTTATAATTATGTAATTCTGTAATTCATCAAAAAAATTCTGAATTCCGTAATTAATTTCATATTACGAAAATATTTGGCCAGAATTAACCTTAATTTTGGCAAAATTATATTTAGAAAATTTAATAAATAATAACTCAGCATCTAGTGATTTGACTTCTTCGTTATCACATCATGGCTTTCACACTTCCCGCTAAGAATGTCATTATGTCACGTACTCCCGCTGATACTGCTCAGATTTTAAGGTTTCCATCACCGACCTCAGCCTCTGTTCCAGACTTACTAGTCAAGGCATTTTTCATAGGAACTTCCTGGATTAACCTTTTGGATCAAATGGTTCCTCTAATAGATTTGACAGTTTGGATGGTTAGGATATGGTTCTTTTTTTACTTACTTTAAGGGATTGGAGAGGATATTTTCTGGATGATCAATCTGGTTGCAACCTCTCATTGTGAAGTTATATACCGAATATGTTTTTATATTAGATTTATAGCGTAGGCATTTAAATTAGTTTTTACTTTTTAAATACTTATTTATGTAAACTAGCTAGAAATGATATCCATTTATTTTATTTTGTTTTTGTTTACTACTTTGTAATTATTTACTATTGTGTCTCATTCAATTTTACTTAATAAAATATGCTGTTAAAATAAAAAAAAACTCAGCATCTAGTGATCCGTTTTGGATAATCTTACTACCATTTGATTCATCTCAGTATGAAGATTCTAATGATATTGAGATCATTTAATTTTAATTACTAGATCATGTTCTGATATCAATAATTGTTAAACATTTATAGTATCATAACTTTGTCAATATTAATGCTAGAAATATGATCTTACCGCCATTAGAATCACCTTATTATGATGAATTGAATGATGATAAATTCATTTAAATCTAATTATTAGATCTTGCTCTGATTTCAATAATCTTTAAATATTTATAGTATTTTAACTTCTTCAATATTGAAGTTAGAGAAATGAAACACATACCATTAGATTTATCTCAATGAGACAAATTTAATGGTAGTAAATTCAATAAAATCAGATCATTAGATCATGAGCAAATGTCAATTTCACATTGTTATACAAAATATAATT
>QKYT01001007.1:0-10709 GCA_003550305.1 Glomus cerebriforme | reverse complement strand
ATTGAAAAGTGATTGAGTAAAGAAGTGCTTACTATCGTTAATTTTAAATATAGATTAAAAAATTTTTTTTTATTTTCAGATAATTCTAAACTGTTTAAATGTGTAATACATATTTAATTTAGGTTTATATAACATAAATCCTATTTTACAGCTAAATTTTTATCAAAATTTTAATTTAGACCAATTTTACAGATTGGTAGATATGATTAATTATGATTACAGAATTAATTACGATTACAGAATTTCAGATTTTGGATTTGCTAATTGAATTTTAAAAATAACTATAGGCATAATATTAAAATGAAGATGGAAAAAGTTAAATGAATCAAGTTAACTATTGCAAAAAAAGTTCAGGTAGTAATATTAATAATTATTTGCATTCTAACTAATCTAATGATATTTTGCATGTAAAAGAATGAAATGAAGGCTGAATATTCAGCAAAGTATTGCAAATTGCATCTAAAAAACAAATGAAAATTACCTTCTGAAAAGTTCATTGAAGATATTCTATATAAATATACAATAAATTTGGACCATAAAAGGTAGGCATTTAAGGTATACATACACTGGTCAAAAACTGATCTATCTTACAAATATCTTACAGATATCTGTAAGATAGATCAGTTTTTGACCAGTGATAAGGTTTGTTATAATTGTAATCTAACTATTAAGTTATGCTTTTAACTATCTTCACAGTTTTATAATTGATACAAGTAATAAAATAATCATGAATCTTTTCAGCGAATCTGACCAGCAATATATTAGAGAATGTAATATTTCTTTAGAACTACAAGTAGATGATAATTTGCTAGATTTTCTTTTACACTACTGATAAGTGAGTATAATCAATTACTTTTGCTAATGTATAGCAATGCATATAAACCATTATGTTACATTTGTGTTCTTTAGAATAATCCTCAAGATCTGTATAGGATGATCAACATCAATACAGATTTATCTTCTTATAACCCATAGGAAGATTATGACTATTACTACATTCATGAAGTTTTTTCTCATTTGTGAGTATTAATAAAATTTTGTGTACATCTTTAATATTATTTGAACTAAAACTTGTTATTACTAGACTTTTACAGTATAAACTTAGGTATCAGGATTTTTTTAATTCTCACTTAGAGAGTTAGTTCAAGACAAATTTCTGGAGCATAATCATGAATAGTTATTTATTAGATATATTAGATGCAAAGTTTATACAGTAAGTGTATATTATATATAAATATATATAAGCAAGTATATTAAATATAAAGAAAAATTTTTTAATGAAATTTCCTTTTAGTAGTAAAGGTTGCTCTCATGCCTCAAGGCAATAAAAAAACAAAAGAAGAAAAGATTCAAAAGTTCAAAAGCTTGTTAAACGTAAGTGTGATGAAATCTTATGAAAGTTAGGAACACCAGAAAAATATGCGATAAGTAAAGAGAAAAAATTATGGGATGGGTAAGACAGAATTAAATTATTGATCAATAGATTTAAGAAATTACTAAAAATTATGTAAGACATACTAGTTCAAAAAGTCAAGAAGTTTAACCTCAATTTTGTAATTTCTCATCAATTAGAAGTTGTGGGTTTTCTTTATTCTGGATACCTGATATTCTCCTATACAGTATTTTGTCTTTTATTAAATATTTTAATTATTATTCATTATTCTATCAGATCAATATCTCCAGCAATTAATTATGGATATATCATGTGAATCAATTTGTTGATTGCATAGGTTTTCTACTACAAAGATTCTAGCAAACTTGGACGAAGTTGATGAATTAATAACAATAGTAAATGACATGCTTATTGCAAAAGTATATTCCATTAACTGCATTCAATTAATCCATTATCAATTATTAGTAACTGATTTATTTTTATTTAGTTATAAATTAAAAGATGTTTAGAATGTATAAATAATTATTCTAACAATATAGAACTGAAGAGATGCTTGAAGAACAGAAAAGAAATCAAAGCAGGAGATAACTTCTCAGATACATAAAAGATTCCAAAATTGAAAAAAATTAAGATAATAAAAGAGGCTGAAATCAGAATTTAGATGCAAGCTACACTATATAGTTTGATTACTGTATAAATGATAAATCTAAATAAAAGCAATTGGTATTATAATTTGTGTGAGCTTGATTCTTGTAGTTTAGTACTTTAAAATTAATAAAAAAAAACCTTTTCACATTGAGGCTTTATCTTTTTAATTTGTAGATATTATGCAAGTAGTATGAGTATAAATTTGTATCAAAATTTTTCTTAGCAAAAATGATCAGCATGACAAATTATCATGTATATGTAATTTTTTTTTATATTTCTAGGAGTAATGCTATAGTACTGACATAGTAATTTACTAATAAAATAAAACATTCAATTTGATAATAAAGCTGATCCTGATGGTTAATTTTTTGAAATTTCATGAAATTCCAATTTTTTTTACTATATATAAATATATAATGGCATTTAATCAGGTATATTCTAACTTATTAGCAAAATTACCAACTTTCCTAATAAATGAGACATGGATATGTCTTATATTATGAAAACATAATCCAATATCTGAAAAGAAGCTAGTGAAATTAATTCAATTATAGAATCATTTTTAAAATATAAAGTTAATAGATATCAGAAAAGATTAATATACCAAAAACAAACCTAAAATTGGCCAGAATGATATTATTATCATTTAAAGAAATATTAACTATATATATTATAGATAATGGATTTCAAACTGATAATATCACTTATGATCATAAGAAAGAAAATAATTACCAGGTTATAAATAAGCTTAAAATATTATTCTAACACCTACTTGATTATAATAAAAGAACTTTTAAGAAATTCATATAAGATATAAAAAAGAGCATATTAATGCAAATATGAAAATGTGAAGTGAAATTAAGGATCTAAAGATGCAGATACAAAAGGTGAAAAAAATTATCGTATCTATAAAATCAGATTCTAGTCACTAGATAAGGCACTTTTTTCATTACGCTTCTACTTAATCTTTATCTTTTTCTGCAAATTCAATAGAGTGTCAAATCTTTGCCAAATTGCAAAAGGATCATCCTCTGGCCTATTGAAATCAAATACAACAAACTCATTCTTACGAAGGTAACTGTTAATAATTATGGATGCGTTCTTTACAATATCAGTATTATCAGTATATTATCCAATAATCTTAGACATGTCTTGGATACTGATACTAAAGTTAAATAATACTAAATGAGTTGAGTTTTCACAAATAAATATATCAACTTTATGATATTTTTATGTAATATATATACATGAAATATTTTGGTAACATCCATTCCCAAAAAACTAATCAATATGATTTTATATATACTTTGGATCTCATCATCAAGTATTACTCTTTAATCACTTTCATAAAAATTAAATTTTTGCTTAATAGATTAATCTATTCATTGATTAATTTAAAAAATATCTACAAAAAAAACTTTTTTATTTGAAATAGTTTTCTCAAAAACAAGTGCTACAACAGAAAAAATTTTGAGTTCTAAAAGAAATGATATTTATTAATTTTATATTTTATTTATTTGTATGATATATATAATCAAATAATTAATTATATATATATGTAAAAATATTATTATTTATGCTAAAAACAAAAAAGATGATGAAAGAATGCAGGTATAAGAAAGTGATAATTGATGATTCAAATGTTATAAAAATAGAACTTATCAATGAAAACATATATAAAATATTCAATGATAAAGGTGATAATTTTAATGACATAAATGAGTCTCATTCTAATTCAGAATATATGATAATTACAAATATAACTTTAACAATGATAATAAGAAAAAGAGTAAAGATGAGAAATCTAAGAAAAGACAATTATAACAATGAAAATAATCACGTCAATGATAAAAACCTAAACAACAAAAAAAAATTTGAAAAAATGATGATGATGACAATAATGTAATTATGGATAAGGCTAAAGAAAATGAGGAAGAGAGTGAGGTTGAAGTGAGTAAGGTTGAAGTGAGTGAGATTGAGAAAGAGAGCGAGATTAAGAAAATGAGCGAGAGTAAAGGTAAGAATAAGGAGAAAGCTGTAGAAATAAAAAAGGGTGAGCAAATACCAGATGATATCATCAATATGAGAAATAACTTAAACATAGTTCTTAATAATATGCATAAAGTTCCCATTCCCTTCCAACATACAATCCTAATAATATATCAAAACAACAATATAGAGATATACTTACTAATCATTTGATGAGAATTAAAGATAGGGATGAATTTTCAGATAATAAGGATATATTTGTAATTATAAATTATTATAATAAAAACTATTCTCAAAAATTATCACTAAACTTTATATTAAATGAAAAAGAAGAAGTCGATGTAATAAAAGGTAAAAACAATAATCAAAAAATAAAAAATAGTCTTAAAGTTTATAATGTTCATAATAATCATATTATAATAAATCAAGATGATTTTTTAATAAATCAGGATGTTATGATGCTTTTTGGTAATTCAGGTTCATTGTTTTCATTGTCCTTAAAAGAATTTGAAATTAAAAGAAAGTCTACTTATATTATATTAACAAATATAATAATCTGTATTTATGATTTATTACTTAAAGATCAAATTATTACCAAAATTATAAGATGATAATAATTTCACTATTATATATTATTATTAAATTATTATGAAAAATTTGAGTTCTTTTGCAATATATATAAAGAATGAAAAAAAGGATAGAAAATTAAATCCTAAGTGATCAAGATGATCGTAAGATCATCAAAATCATCATCAAAAGCATCCTTATGAATAAAAAATGCCTACATTTTAACATTATTAAATAAAGCAATAAGGATTCAAAAATTATTGAAAATGGCTTCAGATAATTATAACATTTTAGATGTATTTTCAGAGCTTGAACCTATTTTTTTCAGTAAAAAAAATAGGCATGATCAATTTTAAAAGGTGGTTAAATTAGTGAAATCTGGCAAACTGGTTTTATATGAAGAAGGTCATCAATTTTATGAAGATTTTAAGGCTTCAACGAAAGAAGAAAGAAAATCAAATTTAGATAAAATTTATAAATTAAATAAATAAAATTCTTATTTTTGCATTAAATTAATTATTTCTGAAAATATAAAATTTTTTTACTATTTTTGTATTTAAAATCAAATTGCAAATATAATATATAGTATTAATTCTTAAATTGGAATCTTAATTATTATTCGTCCTTTGAACTTACAAAATGAGCAGTATCAAGAAAATCCTTGAGAATTTTTCTTGAAATAAGAATTAATCATACTTTAAACTTTAAAAAATAAGCAGTATCAAAAAAAATTCTTAAGAAATTTTTTTAAAATCAGAATTAATTATTCTTTAAACTTTAAAAATAAGCAGTACCTCAAAAATTTTTGTTAAAATCAAAATCTCAATTTATTAACTGCCCTTTAAACTTTAAAATTTAAGTAGTATCAACAAAAATTCTCGAGAATTTGCTGTATCAATAAAAATCCTTAAGAATTTTTGTTAAAATCAGAATCTTAATTAATTAACCATAAAATTTAAGCAGTATCAACAAAAATTTTTGAGAATTTTTGTTAAAATCAGAATTAATTACCTTTTAAACTTTAAAAAATAAGCAGTATCAACAAAAAATTACATTTAACTATAAAGTTTTTTTTGCCTATTATATCATGAATTCATTTTTAAATTTATTAATATGAATTTGTAAATTAACTTACATCAGCTCTTGATTAATAAATCCTCCAGTTTTTTATCTTAATTCATTATAAGATTATTATAGTAAAGGATTTGTTATTTTTATTTTATTTTATTTTATTTCTTGATGAAGTATTATATTATAAAAGAGATTAGTAAATATTAAAATCTACTCTAAAACTCTATTTAATACTAGTATAAAACACTGGTGAATGAACCATATGTTATCCATCACCCAATTTGAAAAATTAAATAACAGAATTTATATGCAAGTTATAATAAGAGATATTAGAAATATTTAATTGGTTAAACATATCAAAAATTCATTCAGTATTATGTCAAATTGTCAGTATTCAATCATAACATACGTCATGTGACTCATGTTTAAAAATAGTTAAACACATTAAATAATAGATTGTCAATTATTTATTTATTATAACTTTATTGTTCTCTTTAATTTTTTTAATTTATTTCTCTTTTAAAATACTCATACAGTTTTGAATTATAGTTATATAATATTATCTTTGTAGTATAATTTTGCAAAATTTTTAATAATATATATGTAAAAACTTTATTAAATATCTTTTAACACATTAAATATTTAAAGAAATAGTATTAAATATTATTTTTGTTTTATTTATAGAAACTATTTTTTTTATTAAAGATATTAGAATTATTTTGTAAGTATAAAAAGAAAATTTTAGCATTTGTTTAAAAAAAAAANTNAATACTNAGGTTTTTTCATTTTATTTTGTAAGAACTATCTTTTTTATTTATTATAGAGAAATACACTTTTGAAAACTATCTCTAGTAAATATAAGAAAGGAATTTTAGTATTTATTTAAAAAATGGTGCTAATTTTTTTTTCATTTTAAAGCAAATGTTTTTATAAATTTTAGAAATATAATTAAGAGTATAAGTAATAAGTATGAAATAATTTTTTGTGCAAGAGTTTGTCAAAATATTTTCTTTTTTAATAATTTTTAACTAAATTAATTTCTCTTTTGTTCTATTCATAAAGAATAGATAAGGTGTTAGCAAGTAAAGGATGAACCTGCAAGTAAAAAATGATGGATAAAGAAAATCAAAAAAAATAGGTGGGTATAGATAAAATATTTTTATCTTTTTTTGTAATTGTAATTATTATAAAAATAATTTTTAAACTTAATTTATTGAAAATGTAATATAATTTTAAAATAAAATATTATTAAAGGTATAGTATATATTGATTATTTTTTATATATGTGCAATGGCAAATTTTGTTAATCACATGGGATTCCAAAAACTGGATATAAATATTGATTCAATTAACATGTTTAGAAAAAACAAGTTTTCAAGCAAGTTTATCCTATACATTGACATATAGCAATATGACATGTAATTGGTATGATCTTATCGTAAAAAAAAATCCTTCTAAATGTCAAAGTTATCAAAGAATAAATAGAAGCTGGTTTGTTGTTGACTTTTCTTTTAAATTTGAAGTATTGTCACTATATAAAAAACTATCAGAATTTATTCTACCAAAAAACTTCTATAATAAACTTAAAATAACTCAGCAAAAAAATATAAGTGTTGGTTATATACATTTGCAAAGTAATACTCTTGGTGAAAGTTCATGGATTTCATTATTATCAGATTATGTTATATATACTTCTTTGGGTAGTTTTTTCTTTAAACTTTCTATTAAAAGAAATGGAAATTTTTTGCAATATTTTTGGCAAGAATTTGGCAAAGATTTTACATTTACTAATTGTAATGTCTAAGGTTGAAAAACACTAGGATTTTATTTAATGATAAAACAATATAAAAAATATTTTACTTGCTTCAGTTTTAGAATTTAATGAACATACCATTGTAACAAGATTACAAAATACAGTTTATAAAATTTGTCCCAATTGTTTTACTTGTCAGAATTCAAATTTTCAGTCTTCTACATTACCAAATTCAAAAGAAGAAACTTTAGTTCATAGTCTTAAATGAAAAAGTTATGAACTTGAAAAGTGTGAGAAAGAATCAATTATTCATGGAATTAAATTAGAGAAAAATGAAAAGAATCTTTCTTCAAAATTTACACAAGCCCTTATAGTAATGCATGAAAAATATAAATCAACATACTATAATGCCAATTGTAATATCAAATAACTAAAAACTAAAATTAATCAACTCCAAAATGAGAAATCCAATTTGAATAATGAAGTTGATTTAAATGAAAAATCTGAAAAAATAAAAAAAGAAATAGATAAAATTTTAGTTGAAAAAAAATTGGGATCAACAATATTAGTTAATACAAAGCAATACCTTTCTTTAGTACTTTCACAATCTTGTAATCATTATTATAATGCTGATATTTAAAATAAATCATATCATATATCTTGTGTTGGGTTTAATGTTACATTTAATGTAGATTGTCAACTATGTGGTATGATAGATTCATATTCAAATTAATCCAAGAAAACTAATTTTTCACATCTAGTTGTAACATCAACTTTAGCAGATAAAATGAATCATTATACTATACAAACTGCATTAGCAGTTATGGATATTACTACTCAGAGTTGTAAAAGTTTTTATCATCAATATCAATCTTAAATATTTTTCGCTCTTATATCAAAAGCTAAAGAATCAGCTAAACAAGCATTAAATGCTACTATAACTCATACTATTACAAAAGAAAAAAAAGCTTTAAGTATTGGATTTGACTATTTATGATCTTATTTACATAATACTAAACAGTCTAGTGGTGAATTCATATATTTAGAAGAACTTGAAAGTAAATTTATAAAACAAAATTTATTTGATTATTTATTAATTTTAATTAATTTATTTATTTATATAAAATTACGGACACAAAGCTGTTGTTGCTTTTTATGTAGTAGAAAAATCTCATGTCATCACTAAAAAAGAAAAAGATAGAATTTCTGAAGAAAAAGTATCATACTGATAAACCATCTTTATTATAATATATTAAGCAAAAAATTTCTTGAATATGAAATATTATGGAAGCTTTCCTATGGAGAATAATCTTTTACATAGTCTGTGCAGTTGATAGTATTATAGATTAGATATGGGTGGAAATATAGTGTAGAAAAAGAGTATTGGTATTGTAATACATGAAGGCAATTTTGATGCAAGCTCCTACCAGATAGAACATGCAATCTTAATTGCACTCTTGGAGTAAATAATCCCAATATTAGAAAAATCTGACTTTTTACTTGAAATTTGCATCAATAGGAACTTAGATTCAAACAAAACCTTAACTAATGTTTCAATTGTATCAGAAATTTATGCAGACCTCAAACATGCAAGTAAAAATATTAAAAAAAACTTATGTTTGTTATTATTTACTTTAGTTATTAATTTATTCATGTTTAAATATTATTATTATTAATTTATTTATTTTTATTTTGCAATAGTGAAAAAATAATATGCGTATTATCATAATTTTGAACAACATATAATGAGATATTTTAATGGATGTATATTTGCTGCTGGTTTGTGAAAAAAAATAATGATCTAAATACACTAACAAATGAAGAATTGCATTACATTCAAGTAGAAGGTTTAATCCAACATCTGCTTAATAATCATGATCTTTGCTGGAATGAAGTTTGTTGGTACAAGGAAAATGAAGAGTTACAACTACAAATTCCAACATTACAGTCATTTACAAAGATGAAGATTGAAGGATTTTGGCAAATGCTTCTGATGATTTTTAAACTTCCTATACAACAAAGTCTTGTTACTCATCATCAAACAGTCTATAATAAAGTTTTTAACTGAAAGATCTTACAATTTGTTGATAAAAAAATTGATTTTTGGGCTTCTTATAAAGCAAGACATGCATTAGCTATTATAGACAATAAATGAAAGGCTTAATTGTATAATTTGTATAATGGAAAGCATGTGTGAAGTTACTAAAGTGAATAAATTCATCAGTATAATATTAGAAAGTTAGTCAAAGAACATCAAAGTCAATTGAATCATAATTAAAATACTATAGATAAATGAAATCAAGAATGTGCCACAAATTATGCTAATGATCGGCAAGAACTGCAGGAGTTTGATTTTAGCCAGATTGGCTAAAAATCTATTTAAAATGCAATGTTTATCTATTTTTTAATAAATAAGTTTTTACATATAGAAACTGATTCCTTACAAATATAAAGCAGAAGAAAGAATACGTACAAATTTATTTTATCCTTCCTTTGTAAAATTAATACCAGATTTTGATGCAATTATTAAGTATCAAGGATGTTCTGCATTTCGAAAGAAAACTGTTTCTAGTCTATATTCTTTATGCTCTTTTTATATTTTAGCAGGTTGGTAGGAATGCTTGCATAAAAGACAACTTGAAGCTATAGAGGCATATTTAAATGACAAAGATACACTTGTATCAATCAAAACAGAAGGAGGAAAAACATTATGTTATGTAATTTATACACTAATTTTTGAAGGAATAACAATAGTTATTAGTCCATTAAAAGCTTTGATGGAAGATCAAAAAGTAAGTAATTATTTATTGATTGCAAATTATTGAATAATTACTAAACATAATTACATTTCATTAATTTTAATAGTAAGAATTAATACAACTTGGTATACCATGTGCTTCAATTTATACAAATACAATACAAGATAGAAGTGAACAAGAGAAAATATTTGAAAAAATTGCCCTTGGGTTTACAAAAATATTATTTATTACTTCTGAGAAACTTTATTTGAATAAGGAATTTCAAAATTTTATTATTAATATTTATAACAAAGCAAAAGTGCATTTTGTGATTGATGAAATCTATTGTATTCTAAATTATGGTAATTTTAGGTAAGTTATTTACAAAATAAATAGCTTCTTAATTCAAAGCAGTTATTGAATCTAATAATTTACTTTTAATAGGGAATTATAGAAAAATTTAGGACTATTAAAAAAAAATTGGCCTACGGTTCCTATTATGTTTTTAACTGTTACATGCATCAGGAATTTATTTAGTATGAAGTATTTC
>QKYT01001006.1:12627-33522 GCA_003550305.1 Glomus cerebriforme | reverse complement strand
CAATTTTGAATTAAAAATGCTTAAATATCAATTTATATTTATTTATATAAAGTAATCATACAATTTTTATAAATCTGTTTATATAAAATATGATCACATATTTGGTATTGTGCAATGAAATCATTCTTATAACGAAGGACTGATCAGTTCGGACGCCAACTTCATTATATCGAGTCATATTGTAACAAATTAAAGATCTTTCGACTTTGATTCAACTCAATTGATCCAAACTTGTTCGGAAGTCTAATTAATACAAGTTTTTTACAAAAAAAATCAGTAAATCAGTTCAGTTTTCAGTATTTATCGACCAGTATCGGTTTGGTCAAAAACTGAACTGAATGTTTTGGTAAATTACCGATACTGATACCGATAATTTTGGTTCGGTATCAGTTTTGGCAAATATTGAACCGAATCAAACCGATCAGAACCCTAGATGTATGCTTTATATTTTTTTGAATACTTTGAAATATGAAACCATATAACACAAATTTTATTACTTGAACAATGGAAATTTTACTAAATTTTCTTCTTCTGTGCTGCTAAAAATATCAACTTTTACTGTAGTTCATTTAGTATTTTGGTTTGCATTGATGATAACATCCAACCTAACTCTATCTACTTTAAAGATTTGGTTATAAAGTGCTCTTAATTCATTAGCAATAGCCGTATTTATATTTGGCAATGTATTTGGTAATGTAGGTATAGGTATGGGCTTTGGTATTAAATTTGTTAAATCTGTTACATTTCTTAATGATACTGATGATACACTAATTTGTCTTAATAGGTAACGATCATGTTATATAAATGAAAGAACTTAATCTAATAATTCTTGATAAGCTTCACTAGAATTATATATATTAATAGGTTGTTTAAAACAATTGGTTCTAAAAGCTACTCCTAATATATAATTATACAAAACTTCTGATAAAAAAGGTCTTCTTAAGTATCAAATACTAGTAAGTGCATGGATAAGTACTTGGAATAACTGGTCACTTTATTGTCTGGATAATGTAATTAAAATTAGATATCTAAGTAAATTAAAAGCTGTAATAGTATAGGTTATATAGATTTCTACTCTAAAAGTAAAACTAATCCAAATCCAAAAATTTTCAAATATACTATTAATAGAATGTAATGGTGGTATTGGATAACAAAAATAACAAGAATGGTCTTCGTTTAAGGTAGAATTTGACTGGTATTTTAAAATATATATTGCAGTATTTATCTCGACTTCTTCAAAGTTCATACACTCTCAATGTAATTTCTAATCCTTTAATTCTTTCTTTACTATACTATCAACTAAAGAGGTAAACTGATAGAAATCACTACTTATTATATCTAATCGTTCTCTTGATTTCTTTATCTTAACTTTTATTCTTTATTTTTGAATAAGATAATTAAATGTTTATAATATTAGAAGTAATAATAATTTTGTATATTGAGTATTATTTTGCTTTTTAATTGGTAAATGGTATAGTATTTTTGAGATAAAAGATATTTTATTATTTAATTGAAGTTACAAGAACTAAAGAGAATTTAGAAAAATTCTCAGGATATTTATATAAAAATAAAATATAATAAAAAGATATTAACTATCATAAATATATTAACTATCCTAATTATCTTAACTAACATTAAGATTATTAATATCACTACTATCACTAAGATTACCATAATCATAGAAATTACGATTATAGAATGGCATAGTACTACATAGTAAATCACCGCAGTAGATCTTTATATTAACAATGGATTTGATGATTAATTCTGAATCAGGTTTGACTTCAAAGATGATAGACTTAAAATCCAATCAAAGTTTGAGATTCTGCTGATATATTTATTATAGCTTCTGATAATTTCTATGACTCATATTCAATTTCTTTCTTATATCTTTTGTATAAATTAATATGAATCTTATCTATTAAAATGCTTGGTAATCCACTTAATTTGGCATGCCAATTCAGATATTCAGAGATTAGTATTTTATCAGACTCAGTCATTTTTCTTTTTACATGACTGCAAACAATTTAAATTATAGTAAATAATAGTTAACATAAATCAGTCCTAAAAAATATCATAATGAAGCATGAGCAAATATAGGGAGCATTTCTTACTAAAGTAATCAGACTATACAATTATTTCAATTTTATGCTATTCATATTTAATAAAGTAAGATATGGTTTTATATTTACTTTCTATTTTTTTATCATTATGACCTAATTTGCATAATAGACAGATGGTCTTTCTTGAGATCCCATATGATATCTCATAATAATCAAAATTTTCACTACTACATTCTCTATATAGATTAGAATATTGATCTAATATCTTATTATAAAGGATGCAGATAATACATTTACTAATGTACTTACCTTAGCTTTTGGAAGAATATATGCATTAGTTGGATTAATTTTTGAAGTCACATAACTCTAATTATAAAGAATCTTTATGGTTTCATTATATGAACTTATTACTAAATTCATATGATCTATAATATTTTGTATTTGTAAGTAACTGAGATTCAAAATAGCATCAGTATTATAAAAGATCTGTTGAATTTTCTCTATTCCTAATGTATTGAATAATTTATATAATTTTCTAGCTCTAAGGATTTTTTGATACAAATTCATATCTGTTATATCAGGTAAAAATTATTTGATTTCTTGATATATTATAAATATTGTAGTTTTTTTCTTAACTTCATTAGCAATAAGATTATCAATGTCATATTTTTCTATAAAGTAGTACCAGTATAAAATTGCTTCTTGACCAAGCTTATTAGCTTTTTTGAATATACAAACTATATTTTATGTAATATCTGAAGATGGATCCTATTTTTCTAAAGTTTGATCCAACATAGTTGTATATGCAGGTGACAATAACTGTTGTTTTAACTCCTGTTTTACTATTATATTTTTATCCAACTTGGCAATAACTTCATCATGCTGATTGGATTTAAGTTTCTCCATATTACATGATTCTGATCATAAAAAATCTTTATGGTTTTTAAGATTACATGCTAATTTGAATGCATTAACTTATGATTGCTTTGATAAGATACAAGATGCTAATCTTATGTTCTCAGAACTAGCCTCATAAGATTATGATAAGTCTTATTCATCTTACTCTGAAGTTAACATATCCATAACCTCAGAAATTTTAGTCACATTCTGAAAATTACAAAAATTACAAGTATCTCTTGATCTCTCTACTTCTTTCCTACCTCCTTTTTCTAATCTTATTGCTAATATTTTTCTTATACGTCTCATCCAAGAAATTGATCATTTTCTTATTGTTACCATCAAGGTTACTGGGTATTCATCCTACTTTATTACTGAGTTAGTCTATTACAGAATTGGGTACATCAACAGTTGGTACTGTCATCACTGGCATTGCTTCTTCAATATTTTGTGCCTGATAAAATGACAATGCCATCCCATTTACTGCTAAATCCTATTCTAATAATGCAAGTCTATCTGACTCTAAACTTAAGTTTAGCATTTTCAGAATCATGCCTTGTATTCTTTTCAATAATTTGCTTCAGCCTCACATTCTCAGCTTTAATCTCAGCAAATCTTAGAACTTCTCTCTAAGTTCAGGAATCTCAGCATTCTCTTTCCTAAGTTGGTAATCTCAGCTAAAGCTTGGCATTTAATTCTCTTAATGAATTAGTGGATTGCATGTTTGATGATAGTTTTTTATATGAGATGGAATAATTCAAAAGTTCATTAGCATAGATAAAAAATGAGGTAATATCCTCATCAGAATTACTGATTTATTGATGTAAAAAATAAATTACAGGATTCAGCAATACATAAACATGTTTTATAATGTGAAATAAAGTTTCTATGCTAATGCCTGCCAGTGTTTCGTTCATCTAAGGTCTTATACTAACATAATATTCTAACATTAACTTTTATTTGTTCTAATCATCAACAGAAATAAAATAAAATCATCAATTATATAAGATAAGCGATGCAAGCAATATCAGAAGTAAAATAGCATTATAACCTTAGTAAAGATCTCACTGAGAATTTTCTATTAACACTTCCATGATATTAGCATTTAAATATGCTATTCATAATTGTGCTAAACTATCTTCTTAAACATAAATTAAATTTTGGTAAGGGCCATAACATATATTACCTAATATTAGTTTCATAAGAAGTCCTACCCCCTCCCAGGTAAGATTTTTTCAACCAATAATATTTAAATATATATATAGTATTAATTTTGGCCAATAAAAATGCTTGATTTTGTGCACGTAAGATTTTGCTTTCCCCCCCCCCTAAAATATTACCTAATAAATGCCACGCCCCTAATATTAACCAGAAAAAAAATCGAAAAAAATAAAAAAAAAATAGTTTAAATTTTAGTCACTGCTGATTAGATCTTTTGAGATAAAAACATAAATTTTATTGATAAAACTATCAAACAAATATATATAAAAAAAATATGATTATGATTATACCCATAAATATGTATAAGGAGAATGTATAGAAATTTCAGAAGGTTTAGTAACTTTAACATATTTTTGTAATTCTTGAATTGAAGGTAAAAAAGATGATGAACCTCCAAGGAAATAAAATCCAACAGTTTGTAAAGTTTTCTTTTCTAAAGTAAAATTAATAAGAATAGGAATATATTTATCTAAAATTCTTCGTAATCCTTCACGAATTATCAAAGTTGTTAGAGGTGATTGACAATCTTTTAATAAAGCAGCTAAATCTTCAGCTTGAAAAAATCCAACATCCATTTCTAATTGTTTTAAAGTTATTGGTAAATTTTCTCTTAAAGATTTTAAAGGGTTCGTCTCACAATGAATTGCGAGATATTCTAATGGTAAAGTTTTAATATCTTGTAAAACTGAAGTGATTATATTTTCTTCCCGAAAATCCAAATCGATTAATTTTAAATCCGGACAATAATTAAAAATATTACAAGATAAATGAGATGATAGAGTTAAATATAAATTTTGTAAATTTGTTCCCGCCATTTCTATAATTAAAGTCATAATTTCGGATCCCATATATGGACTTTTCAAATATAAAGTTGTCAATTTTAATGATGATTGTCTGATTGACTTTAATTGTTGTAATGATATTCCTCTACAATCATATAATCTTAAATCTCGTAAATAAGAACAATATATAAGAAATTCTAATGATATTCCATTTAGATTAATATTTCTAAATTCAATAAAAGAAATAGAATGTGATTGAATACGTAAAGAAGAAATGATTTTACTTATTGGACCATTTTCACAATCAAAAATAAATTTTGTTAAATTATTTTGTGAAGAAATTATATTAGAAAAAATTTTTTCTAAATCATAATCAATCTTATTCATTGAAAGTTCCAAATTTTCTATATCTTTACATAAATTTGGTAAATTTTTTAATAATGATAACATATTTTCATATATCTGTTTTTGTAACATTGGTTGTATACTATAACAAAGTGTACGAAGGTTTGACATTCCTGATCTTAAATTATTGATGGTTAAAATATTTGGAATATCCAATCCCCAACCTGTTCCTTTAAGAACGATCATTTGTAAATTTGCATTTTTTATAAAATGTTTATATAATGCAGTAATAACAGCATTTAATACATTTTTAGCTTCAAATGATAACGGAAGAACCACTCTCATTAATCGAAGTTGTTCACGTGTCAAACCATTTCTTAACCACAAAACAACTTCAGCACATAATCCGGCATGGTCCAATTTTTTCATAAATGTTGTATATTCAAATAAAGGACGTTGTGAAGGAATTGGAATTTTAAGTCCCAATAAAGTAGCTTTTGAATCATTATCAAGACAAGAAATAAAAGTTTCTATAGGTGAAATTGATTCATCTTTTGAATCTGAAATAAATATTGGTTGACTCCATAACCAAGGAATTGCTAATTGACACCAATATCTATTCACCAAAGCACAATAATATAATGATCGTTTATCATCTTGAAAATTCTTAAATATTTCATTCATCGATTCTGGTGGTAACTTTGAAAAGGATACAATTTTTCGTTCATTAGATATTATTGACGGATCCATTATTGTTATTATTTTATTATTTTTTTTAAAAAAAATATATATAAATTAAAGAGAGTTTTTTTTTTAAAAAAAAATATATATATACATTGTTTAAAAATACTGTAATTTAGTTAGTGTCGACCCAATGAAGACCTTAAATTAGCATTGATCTTCATTCAAATTAAATGAAAATGAACTTTAATAAATGGAACACAGTAACAGGCAATATTTACGTACAGTTTAAAAAAAACGGAATTATTCGGAATTCCGTACAATCCCCTGATTTATTTTAACACGAGTTAAACAAAAAAAAAATGGGTTGATTTAATATTTCTTACGTTATTATTATGAATTGAATAAAAGTGGAAAAAAAAGAAATGAATGAAATAGCGGATATTACTTTAATATCCTTCCTTATTTAATAAATATACTAGGCACGGGCCACAGCTTTCCATCCGAAAAAGGGTAATTCTCAAGGGAGACCACCTTGGGAAATCACAATCGATTATACAGTAATTAGTAAGGATTATTAAAATTGGACCATTATTTTAATTGTATTAAAAATCAGGTTTCGTTGCGATAATAATATTTTATATATAAAATAAAAATAAGCAGATTTAATTTGTATTTATAAATAGTTAATTTATCTTTATTAATAAAGTTATTTACCTCATTTAAATCAAATCATAGTTCATTATGTCGAAAGACATTGAACCGATTAAGGGAGAAAAAGGATTGTTTGTTTTAGGTGGGACATACTGTAATTGAAGTTATAAAAGGAAGTTATTTTATACTGTAATTGAGGTTATAAAAGGAATTTTGCTTAAAGGAATTAATTGATTGAGTCAACGCCTTAACGGTGTTCCCCGTTATGAATCATAACAAAGAGAATCATTTAATGTCTCATTTACAAATAAAAAATTGTATCACTACATTATTCGGATCAAAGCAGTTTTAAATAATTTATACAGTATAAAGAAACAGTGACACATACACGTGATTGTCGCATATTTTTTTTTTTGATTTTCCCATCATAAATTTATAAAGGAAAAAAAAAAATGTCTTCCACAATTCTTTTCATTATAACTGTTTATTGTTCTTGGATGATTATTATTATAATTTTTCAATCATTCTGCTAAAATTTCAAGTAATGTGAATTGATTTGCTTATAAATTTCTTTTTTTAGTAATTTTTTTGGTTCTAATTTAAAACATTCAAATTTATACTATACCTTAGAAATTTGATTAAATGTTTTCATTAACCACCATATCGTGAATTTTAAAATCAAACCTTATATCTACTAGAATGTTGTTATTTACCTTTCAAACGTTACACGGTTTTCGCAAAATTGACCATGTAATGAATACTCTCATTACAAATTGAATTTGAATAATTTGACAAAGATGATCTTTGAATAGTTATCAGTAATAAATTATATTTTTTTTTTAATAAAATGATCCGAGAGTTTTTACGTAAATTTTCATTGGCCAATCAAAACAACATTGTTTTTATAAAATTTTTATGTGAACTTAATATATATATATTTTTCATAATCTTCGTAATTACGACCGTATTAATCTTTTTTTTTTATAATCAAGTTCCGCAGATCATGATGCAATTACTTTTATTTATTATTATTATTTTTTAATAATTATCACAGAATAAAAATTTGCGATATAATTATACAATAAAATAAATTTTATATTGTACAGTACATCTCCATTATACTTCATTACTGCGATGTAATTTCTAAATTGTTCACTTAAACATACATTTAAATATAAATTAAATATAAACAATTAAATTTTTTTTTATCTAAAAAAAAAATTAAATATGGGATTGTTAGTCTAAAAAAAAAAAAAATAATAATCTAGTCTGTTAGCTGATTTTTTTTAAATTATTAAAAAGCCCTAACAGCATCATCCATTATTTGATCCAGTTCCTATAAGAAAAGAAATTTATTATAAGAATTCAAATAATAATTAATAAAAAAAAACCCAACTATTACTTATATTTACCTGTTCCAATTTATCGAGTTCATCATTAACATTTGAAAAAACAGCTTTAATTTCATCCAAAATTTCTGTAGGTTTAATTTGTTCTAAAATCTTTTCTGGATCATCATTTAAATGCCATCCGCTCCTACGTCTTTCTTTTAATTCTAACATATTAACGCCTGATCTGATTAAAACTAATAGTTCTTGTAAACCAAAATCATCTGTTAGTATCCAATCACTTTCTGTTAATGATGACGCTATAGAAGATGATCTTTGTTTTCTTGTAGATGGTAATGTAACCTGCATTGATGCAGAAGATTCCACTGTATTATTGAAATTTATTGAACTAGCAGATGCTGCAGAAGGTGATCGTTTCCTAGTTTTATGTCCATAACGTGAACGTGATCCATCTGCTGTTATTTTTGATGGTAATTCACTAATTGAATTAGCAGATTCCGAATCCAAGTTTACAGAATCATCTATAGATTCATTATCCCCATTGATTTTAACTGATTGAGGGGGATCGTTAGGATTCGGTTTGTTGTCATTTTGATTACTCTGATTTTGACGATTTCTAATCGCACCAGTACCATAATGACCATTCCTAACCTTATTTAATACACGTTCTATTCTATCTTCCATTGATTGTGTCACTTCAGAATTATTATTGTCAACAATCTTTTCTAAAATATCGACATCTTGTGTAGTACTTCTTCTATATTGTTCCTTTTTATTAGTGGACGAAGGTGTAACAACTGAAAGTCGATTATCATTATATTCTTCTGTAGGTGGACTTGATGGTTGTTCTTTGGTAGATTCTGATTCATTATCAACTTCCACATTCAGCAATTCATCATCCCCCCAAATATCCTCAATAATATCACTAATATCAATCTCTTCACCTTTAGCACTTCCAGCTGGAAGAAAAGAATATCGTACTTTTGCTCCGAATATTCTGGAACTTCTAATAGAACCAATTCTTGTAAGAATGTCCACACCTTCTGCATTTTTTCGCGTAGAAATAATTGATTTTTGTTTAGCTCGACTATATTTGCGTTGTTGTTCTATTAATTGTTTCTTAGATAATGGTTCATTATTTTCTTTATTGGAATTCAAATTCTGTGCTAATGATGGAGATCCTAATTTCATATCTTGAGTATATCGGTTTATTTCAGAAATAGAAGGCATCGAACGTTGTTGGCGATCTTCGGGTCGCAAAAGTCGTAAAACAAATATAGGTTCATCAGGACGATAATCCAATGCGCTCGATACATTTGAATCAAAAGAATCAATCGATAAATGATGAAGATTTGGTGGTGAAGGATATACTGAAAGTACATTTATTCTATGATCCAGTAATTTTTCTGAGATTTAAAAAAAAAATAAATAAACAAATAAATTAAAAAACCTTCTACAACTTAATAAGTAATATTAAACGTTTAATTACCTTCACCGTCAACAATAACCATAAGTCTATAACGAGGCTTTCCATCATCGTTTTCTAATATTCGTTCACCATCATCAACAATACCATCAAGAATTCCAAACTTTTCCATGGCTTTATCTATAACATCACTAACAGCAGCACTTCCTGGCACAATTATATTTTTCTCTCTAGGTTTACCTTCTTCTCTCGATCGTCTTCGTGCAGCTTTTTCGGCAAGATGTTTTGGTACAGACATAGAAGTTCTTGGAATTGTTCCTTTGGGACGTAAACTTGCGGGTAAATCATCAGTGTATATTAAAACACGTATACGTAATTTCTTTTCACCAGATCGACTATTTCTCTTTGCTTTTTTATTCAAATAGAAAGTGACACTATTTTTATCATCATGTAATCGTGTAGAAATATTTGAAAGTGAAGAAACTGACGAGATGGAACTTCTTCTTACAGTCGGTAATGGAACTGTATATGAAGAAGTTAGCGTTTGGAATATTTCAAGAGGATGATCGTGAGGCATTAAATGAACAATCTCTGTATAAAAACAGAAAGAAAAAAATTAACATAATTAACATACATATAAAACTTTTAATCTAATTATAAAAAAATATATATTTTTTTAAGTACACTAACCCCCATCAATTTCTTTAATTGTAATAAAATAATCATCCCAGTTTTCTTCATTATCTAATTTGAATCGAGTTAACGCTTGTTTGATAAGCTCGGTAGCTGTTGTAGTTTGACTTAATAATACAATCTTGAAATCCATATCTGATTGAATATTTTGTCCTGCAAAAATCCGAAGAATATTATAAATTGGAGTAGCAGGCGCGGCGGGTGTTGCAGGTGTTCCAGGCGTGACAGGAGTGGAAGACGCTGTTTGTACCGAGCCTTCAGATCGAGAATATTGTTGAACCTGTATAGGTGATGGAGTTCTCTTATTTTGTTGACCCTGTACAGGTCGAATAGGACTGCTACCTTGCTGTATTTTTTGTGGTCCACGTTGAGGTCCTTGTGGATATCCTGGTTGTTGATATTGTTGCTGATGTTGTTGTTGTTGTTGCTGCTGTTGCTGTTGCTGTTGCTGTTGTTGTACTTGCATAGGTTCTTGATTAGGTTGTTGCTGTTGAGAATTTTGTTGTTGTAAAGGTGGTCGTCCATATATTTGTTCCTGTTGAATAATTTGTGGCGGTTGTTGAGGACGAGCCTGCATTCGTCCTTGAGCTACTTGAGGTTGGAATGGACGTTGCTGATTTGCAATAGAGTCCATTCTAGGTTGATATACTTGTGGTTCAACTTGTCGCGGTTGAGGTTGATTTTGTCGTGATATATTGCCAGATTTAACGTTAGGTTGAGAAGTTTGGATAGGTTTGACAGGTTCTTCATTTTTCTTCTTCTTTTTACCATTTCTACCAAAAAGTTTATTCATAAAACCTTTCTTTTCATTCTTGGGTTTCTTTACTTCTGTAACCTCAGCTAATTTGTTATATTCTTCCAAAGTTGTGGGCACACCGTTATCATTTTTACCGAAAACCTTTCCTTGTTTCGATCTACGATCCTCTTCCTCTTCATCAGAAAAATCAATAAAGTCACTACCTAATTGAGGAGTCAAATTTATTTTGATTGTTTCAGTTACGTCATCTATCTCTGGAGGAAATGGTTGATTCGACATCTTCGCAGCCGCTTCTCCCGCTTCTTGAATAACTGGACCCGTTTGTTTTCTATTTATTATTTGACGTTTAACTTGACTTATTTCATCCCCAGATTGTTGACGAGATGTATCGAAACTTTGTCTATCATCAACATTTTGAACTATTTGTTGATCCATTTGTTGAGGACTACCATCAGATTCTGTTTTACCAATTTGCATTCGGTCTTCTACTAATTGAGGTGTAGTAGTTGTAGTAGTTGTAGTATTTGAAGTAGTTATTAAACTTGCCTGATTAGACTGATTGATAGTAGGATTTGGACTTAAAATTTCTCTAACTTGACTATTTAAACTTTCTACTTCTTCAGGTTCATCAACAATTTCAACTTGATCTTTTTCATATTGCTCTAATATAGATTCACTAGTTTCTTCATCTCTTTCTTCGTCTTGTTCTTCCTCTCCTTCAAGATCTTCAACCTCTTCACCATCTTCAAAATATTCTTCTTCTTCTTCTTCATCATCATCATAATAATCATCTTCTTCCGCTACAACATATATTGGTGAAGTAAATTTAACACCTCTGGGTCCTTTAGATTCATTATGTGACTTTTGAGCAACAAAATTCAAATCTTCTTCTGTATTATTATACGATGCAGATAACTAAAAATTTTTTTTTTTAGAACGAAAAAAAAATATGGAATAAATTCATTTTTAATAAAAAATAAATAAATAAAAAGCTTACATTAACATTTCGATGTTTATTTAATCTTGCCAGTCTTTCATATGGAGTCTACAGGAAAAAAAAAGTATTAATTATTATAAATATTATTTAATATAATCGTTCAACTTTCAATTTAAATAAAAATTTACCTCAATATTTTCAGCAGGTATATATCCAACTTCATCATTTTTCAAAACTTTAACTAACCACCAATAACTATTTGAATCATCCAATAAAGTCAAAGAATCTCCTTTTTCAACACTAGCTTGACCTTCAACAGTAGCCAGAAAAGTATGTAAAGCGTATACTAAATCAAAATCGATATTTTCATCAGGAATTGAAGGAGAAGAAGATAATTCCTCATCATCTTCCATATCAACATTATTATGATTATTATTATCATTTCCTTCTAAAGAATTATCATCTGAATCAGTATCATTATTACGATTTTTTTGTACTGATGATTTATTAACTCTTTGACCTTTTGCTGCAGCTTCTGTATCAATTGAAAGATTATGTTGTCTTATCATTTTTTATAATAAATAAAGATTTATAAAATGCTTATTTTTTTTTTCTTCTTTTTATTTTATTTATTTAATTTAATTAATTCAGTTCATTATTTAATGTTTAAATGTTACAAACAAATAAACTTTCAAATAATGTTAATATTGTGAATTTTTTATTTTATTTTATTTTTTTTTTTTCTAAAAAATCGATCGCTTTTCTTTACCACAAAAAAAAAAAATACAATTTTTTTTTCTATCCAAGAAAAAAAAAAGGGTTTTCTATTATAATAATTATAAAATATAAAATGATTTTTTTTGTTAAAAAAATAAAAGAAAGAATATTTTATAGTTTTTTTTTTTTTGCAATTTAAAGTGTCTTTAGTAAATTTTAAGTAGAAAAAAAAAAATTTAAATATACTAAATTAATCTTTTAAAATGTCAATGATTGGCGCGTGCTAAAGAAAAATAACGCGTGGTACATGTTTGCATTTTGGTACTACATAGTTTTAGTATTATACTAATATAAAAATCATCCAATCGGTCGAACTAATCCATCAAATTTGGATATCCAAACATTTTTCCAAGAAAAGAGATTTATTTTATATATTTCATTCATATATACAGTATATATATATATTTTTATATTCCTCATACAAAATTATTTAGGTAATTTCAGTTCTCTTTTTTGAGTTTTTTAATTATTTAATTTACCCGCATTTTCTTGTTTCAAAAATGGAGTTTGTTGATCTATTATCTAATGTGTTATTGTTTGTTTACTAAATTTTAATATCTTTGGTTATAAAAACTTATTTGATTTAGTTTCAGTGTTTAGATTTAAATATAATGATTGGTTCCTCAAATATCCTGTTTGATTACTTCTTTAATAAATGCTATAAAATCCTTTGCTATTGAGTTTTTGAAATTGAAAAAAAAAAATCTTGACTAAAAAAAGTCTAATTTTTTGGATGAACTTGAGCTATTAACTAAAATAAAGTGATGATTATTGCGAATATGATTTAATATGCCCATCGGGAATGTCAAAATGACCGAAATGACCATAAAATACTGTATAATTATTATTTTATCTTTCTAAATGTCACATTACTCGCATATGAAATCCTTTTTTTAATCATTCTTTCCATTTACTGTCTTTCTCACTTATTCCGCTCTTTATCTATTAAAGATTCCAAAAGTTTTCATTCTACATCTCATCGATCATGTGACGGTGACGTGAATTTACGATGAAAATACAAGTTGCTTCCCGCTAAAAAGAACAAACAATAATTATTAGAAAAAATATTTATAAACCGGATATTTCGAAACTGAAAATAATCTAAATTTTAATTAATTAAAATAATAAAAATATTAATCATTCATTTTAGAAAGATTCACGATAAAAATTCCCTAACTACCAAATCAGAATAGAGATGTTTATATATGAAGATTTGAAAATATATGAGCATTCATTATTAAAAAATTATTTTATATTAGATTAAATTTTATATTTCTTATTCGTTTATATTTTATTATTCGATATTCCATAATTAAAAGATCTAAATACTAAAGATTATATGAATAAATACTAATAATTATTATTTTTTTTTTTAAAAAAAAAAAAAAATCTCTCTCAATTAATGATGATGAATGAATGAATATTTTTATTATCGTTATCCCCAAGATTCTTTAAATTTTCTTTATATAAGTATTTATAGTTTTATACTGTAAGTAAATTAATTCTATACCTTTTTACATTCAATAGCGAAGACCCCAGTGGAAACCCTCCATAGAACTTACTATATAAATAAAAATATAAAGCGGATCTAACGATAAATTCAAAACCAAATATTTCAAATTCATTCAAATCATCAATTATTGTTCGTGTGAATAACAACATATTTGAGTTTTTCAAAAGATGAAAAAAAAAATTGGATTGAAAAAAAAATTCTTTTGAACTAGTTGTAATTTCCTGAAATATTTCGGAATGTTATATATACAGTATATACAATAAAAAATATCCTTCTACTTTTAATACCATTTTTTACTTTACTTCTATTGATGGTGGTAAAGAAGTGGTTGAAGGTTGATTACTAACCAAAGAAGTGGTTTCATCATTCTGATATCTTTGATCTGATGAAGATCTAGGATGTAATTGAGTAGAACTAAAAGAATTCTTTGATGTCATCATTGGAGTATCATCCAAGAAACTATCCTCAAAACTTGTATTAGTAGTATTATTATTTTCTTCTAAAACTTTGACTGATTTTTCAACTATAGGTAAATTATGTTGATCAACATTTTTTGGATGAGTGGGAATAGGTGAAAATCTTGTAAACCATTGTCTTTTATATTTGGTAATATAAACGCATGCACTTAAAACCATAAAGAATACAATGAAAAATATTAGCAATACTATTATAGGATTTGATAAAGGTTGCGCTAATACAGGATGTTCTCGTGCTAAAAGAGGAGATTCTGAATTATCAGATGCCACAGTAGAAGAAGGTGGTGTTTTTGGTGTGGATGCAGTATTATCATCTTGACCAAAATCAACTTGACCAAAAGATTCCAAAATTAATATGTCAAGTATTAGATGTGTTAATAAAAATAATTTCATTTTTGTTGGAAGAGTAAAAAAAAATTTTTTTTTTTTTTTTTTTTTAAATAAAATAATCCTGATTTCCTGATTTTTAAAAGATGTACGTACGTTATGAAAGTGGCTATGTTCCTAAGGTTAATTATTAATCAAAAAAATCAAAGCCTCATTTACACTGCCATAATGAGTTAAGAAAAATCGATGTAGAATGATTGACTTTTTAAAGAAATATATATCAAGTTTTGATCCTGTTTTCTTTTTATAATATGCGAATTTTTTTGAAATTGTGGCAAAGCTCGTTGCCCGTTTCTCTCACCACAGAAACCAGCTTTTTTAATTTTTGAAAAATTGGTAAATTCATTTACGACAAATCACCTTTAATACCTTATCAACCAAAATGACTTACATACATCACGTTATTCACGCAAATTTGATGTCGTATTCAAATAGGGAGTTAAATAATTAAAATTGAAATTCGCGTCAGGTAACGCAAGTAATAAATAATAAAAAGAAAAGAAAATAAATAGCTTTTTTTTATTAAAAATATATATATATATATATTCCTCTCAAAGATTACATACATTGCCTTTGAAAAAAAATCGATTGTTGAAAATCAATTAAAATTATATAAAAAAAAAAAAAATTTTATTAAAATAAAAATTAAATTAATTTTCTGTCGTTATCATTTTTTCTTCTTCATCATTTTCATCATTTTCATCATTTGCATCATCATCATCATCATCATCATCATCATTATTATTATCAATGCTATCAACATTAGAAGATTTTTCTGTAATGGTACCAAGATTATTTTGTTGATTTAAACTAACAGAACTTATTTTAGCTTTTAAAGTATTATTATGATGATCATTATCCATTGAACCATCAGAAGTGTTTGTAGTATTCGTTTGAGTTGAACGAGATGATCGAGAACGATTGATAGTACTACTTCTATTAGATTCATCACTACCAGTAGTTTGTGTATTATTATCAATTTCTTGATTCATTAAAATTTCTTCCTTTTCATCATCCCCTTCTGTATTACAAATTATACCAACATTAGATAATCTTTTACCTTGATTATTATTATTACCACTTAATTTATCAGTAATACTTTTACCAACTGAAACAATACTATCCCCAACTAATTTACTATGTGATAATTGTTTGATTTTTGATGGTACACCATTATAATCTTCAGGATCTCTTAATAAAAATATTGGTTCCCCCGTCGTTTCATTTCTACCAATATAATTTTTTTCATTTAATGCTATTATACGTTCAGCTAAATCAGAATGAGAATTATCATTACTACTACTACTATTATTATTATTGTTGTTGTTGTTGTTGCTAATATCACTACCTGAAGAAAATAATCTTAACGCTTCAATACCATATTGAATACTACTATTACTATTCCTTTTACTATCAACAGAATTTTGTACACTACCAAAGAAAGATTTTTTCGGTTTTCTTCTAGAATCTTCTGTAAGAGGTGGAAGTATTGGTGATATATTTGGAAAATTATCATTTTTATCATATGATGATTTACCATTAAATATATTTAAAGTATCTGGTTTCTTTTTAAATTGTTTTTTCGTAATTTCTGTTGAAATATTTGATTTACGGTATTGATGACAATAAATTATTGAAAATATTGATCTTGTTAATAATACTAACATACATGATGCTAATGTTATTATAGGTATTATATCTGGAACTATCGTATAAGCTTGATAAAGTGACTAAATAAATAAAAGAAATGATGATTAGTTTATCTTTAAAATTTAAATATATATGTTTTTTTTTTTTTTTTTTTACTTACTAGAATTATGAATTGAGAAATATCTTCAATAAAAATGGTAATAATATTTACAATAAGTATATAATATTCCGTTCTTTTCGTTAAAGGAGCACTTAATTTTGTTGATCCAAAACATTTTGATGATACACATTTTAATGATTCTAAATCTATACCGGCAAGTAAAGTAAATAATAAAGCAATTTTTGAATTTTTCATCCACCATTTTGTAAATTTATTATTATCTTTAATTTCTTTACTTATTATTATATATGTAAATATCAAATTTAATATTATTGGTATTATTAAAATCACGATACTTTTAAAAAAAAAAAAAAAAAAAGTTAGTAAAGTTAAATATCAAAAGAACGATTATAAATCAAATAAAAATAAATATATTATCATCATACCTTGTTGGATATAACCATGATAAATCATGTCCATGAATTGATACGAAAGATACATCTAATAAGAAATCTACCATAACAAATGTAAACGTGAATATTACTTCATTATTCGCCTTCGCCTACGATAAAAATATTATTATAATTAGTAAAAATATATAATATATATATATAAACTTTCAATTTAAATCAAATTATTCTTTACCTTATTATTTCCTTTACGTGAACAGTAATATAATGATATTAATATCATAAATCCGACTAATACTCCTATTAGTATAAATCCATATTTTACCCATAAATTCGCTAACGATCATAAAAGAGAAGAATTCAAGTTAAATTATGATGTAGCAAGTACGTCAAAAAATAAATTCTTACTTACATAATGATTTTGCACCATAGGATGCGTCAAGTAAAGAAGTTGTATATATTGTTGACATAGCATTATAATCCTGATTTCTTATTAATAAATCTAAATCTTTAACAATTTGTGATGAACTAACATTATCAACGTCCACATTTTCCCTTCCTTCTTTTTTAATATATATTCGAAGTAAAATTTGATTAGGACTCGTATCCTTATCAAATTGATAACGACTTCTAATAAATAAATGATCATTACATGGAATTATAAGTGATAAATTTGAAGCTAGATCTCTAGAGAATTGATCCTTTTCATTTTGAGATAAAGATGTATAATATTTTGTTCCGGAAGATGTTAATCTTAATATTGCACTTGTTGAACCGAGAAATGATTCTTTTAAATATGGTGTTTCTTCCAAATTATTATCTTGGAAAAAAAAAAAAAAAAATATTTTTAATTAGTTTTAAGATTTTTTTTTTTCTCCTTTCAATATATATATATATATATATATATAATACATACCAGTAGTAAATTCCCAAATTCCTTTTTTAATACCTAATAATTCTTGACCAACTCTAGCATCTTTAACAAAACCATTATCAACCAATACATAATATAAAGTATCTTTTCTATTAAAAGTAGATTCAAATACATCAATTTCTACGGTATCATTATTAATTATATTAATAAAATTTCCATTATTTTTATTAACACTTTGTCTAATAATATTATTAGGATCAATTATTGATAAATTTCCATTTGATAATTGTATAATATTTTTAAATGTAATTTGTAATTTTTGTGTAGACATTAAAGGGATTGTAGAATTAATTTGTGGAATTGTTGAATCTACGTAAAAATTATTATAACCACCAGATTTATTATAATCTGATAAAAATGAAGAAGAAACCAAAGTCCAATCATTACTTAAATCCAATTTTGATATAACCCAAATAGTATTATTAGTAAAAATTCCAACATTTTTCGTTAAATTAAAATAATTATTTGATATATCCCAATTTTTATAATAAGAACCATTATTAGTAAATATTAAACCATGAATATTCTTATTTAAAATATTTTCTGTTAATATACATAATCCACCATAATATAATTGTAAAACATTCCAAATATTATTATCAATAGATATTAAATCATTATTTATATTAAATCTTGATATATTTGATACGGATCCAGAAGATAAAAATTCTATATTTACAAAATTCCTTTGTCCATTTGTTTCAACAAGATATACTATACAATTATATCCAAAAGAATAATATGCTATATTACATTTAAATATTTCTAATTGTTGTAAATTTTCTGTCGTTTGTAAATAAATTTGAAATGGTCCTTTAAGATCATTTGAATTTGAAGAAATGAATGTTACATACATTACATACATTTGTGAATCTTGATTTTGAGTGTTTACGATTCCATATCCTCCATCTTCTGTAGCAAACAATTTGGTAAATTTTGAATTAAAATTATAAAAATCATTTATTATTCCTGATCCCAATGAATAATATGATCCTGACGCATCACTATCAGGAAAAAAAAATAATAATAATAATTAGAATTTTTTTTTTAAAAAAAAGTCGTTCCTTTTTTTTTTTTTTACTTACGGAGAACTAAATTTTTGCCATTTCAATTGATTTGAAGCTTGTGAGTAACATGACCACAAGAATCCTGTTTCAATACTTTGTATGATATAACTATCAGTACAAGAATCTCCTAAATAATTATTACTACAAAAAAAAACAAAGAAGATTTGAGTATAAAGAATATAATAAATAAATAAATAAATAAAAATCGACTTACTTTAAAATAACACCATTCCAATTAATTACCATTCCACATAAATTGAAATTATGAGATAAATCACAATAATACGTAACAAAAATAAGGTCAGGAGATATTGCATAAAATTTTATATAATCATTCTCTAAATTCGTTGTTAAAGATAATTGATTATTATTATTACAAAAATTTTCTAAAGGAATTTGAGCATCAATATTTAATTCTTTAATTGATCCATCCAAAAGAATTAATCTTAAAAATAAATTTGGTTCATTACAATTTGTTGTCGTTAAAGATGTTGAAGGATAAGATAATCTTAATAATATTGTACCATCATAATAACTCGTTTGTGAAATTATTTGAGATTTATTATTAATGATCGAATCCGAGTAAGGTAATGTGTTTATCGTTGAACTAATAGTTGCTGCGGATATTTTATGATGTAATATTAATAATAATAATAGTATTATTCTTGCTAATCCAATTTTATATTGTCCTTTCATCATCATTATATATTTATAATAAAAATAAATATATATAATAAAAAAAATTGAAAAAAAAGTTAATCCGAAATTATAATAAAAATCGACAGATGATATATATTTTTATGATAAAGGAGAAGAGGGAAAAAGAAGAAAGAAATATGATAAAAAAACCGATTCAGGTTCTATTTAACATTTTTTTTTCGATATATTATATATATAAATTTATATTTGTATATTGTATAATATTTAATAATATAATATATATATATAATATTTTAAGGAAAAAAAAAAAAAGTTTTTTTATATATATTTTTATTTATTTATTATAAATTATATTTCAAAAAAAATAAAAAAAAAAAATTCTTTTTTTTTTCTTCTTTGAAAAAAATATTATAATATATATATATATAAAATATAATGAACGGGACGGAAAAGTGAGATTGTAGTTTCGGGCCGCATATTTTTCGGTTGTACAAAAAAAAGATCAATACTGGGCAGGTTATTTTATGTACGTATTCTCATTTATTTATTTATTTATGGTTGTTTATTACTTTTTTTTTTTTACCAACTCTCGTTTTTATAAATAAATATATATATATATACATTGTTTATTAAACAGAAAATATTTGATTGAATGCAATGTAAGTTGTACCAAAGACAGGATATTTAATTTGTTTAAAAAAGTTTTTATAAGAAGTCTGTTTACATATTTGTCACTCCAATGCATATTATAAATAAGTTATTATAAAGTACGGACGTACGCAGAATGCAAGGTGATAATTAAGTTACGATAATCAAAAAAACACGGCCAATTTTTTTCTAAAAAAAAAAAAAAAAAGAAAAATAGTAAAAAAAGAAATAAAAGAGAAGAAAAAAAAGATAATTTACTTTTTGATGAAATAAATGATGATATATGATGCCATTTTAAAACTTTTTTTTTTTTACAATGAACAATGGACCTATTATATTTTTCATTCATGCAAAAAAAGGAAAAAAAAATGAAATAAAAGATTGATCATTTGGTTTAGTAATCTTTTTTACAAAAAAATTTTTTACTTTTTTTTTTTTTATTTTTTTTTTATTTTATTTGATTTTTTT
>QKYT01001004.1:0-15019 GCA_003550305.1 Glomus cerebriforme | reverse complement strand
TTTTTTCATAAAATAATATGAAAACTGCCATTTCGGCGCAGTTATTCATGAAAAAAATATACCGAAACCGCGTTTTTTCATAAAATAATATGAAAACTGCCGTTTCGGCGCAGTTATTCATGAAAAAATGTGCTGAAATGGCAT
Organism: Glomus cerebriforme; assembly: GCA_003550305.1. Classification (NCBI taxonomy): domain Eukaryota; kingdom Fungi; phylum Glomeromycota; class Glomeromycetes; order Glomerales; family Glomeraceae; genus Glomus; species Glomus cerebriforme. The sequence continues at coordinate 14,875 of QKYT01001004.1, read as the reverse complement.
TTTTTTATTATAAAATTGTTATTTCCCATCGGCTCCATCGGCTTCCATCGGCTAGCCGCGGCTCAAGCCGAGCCGAGCTGCGACTTGATATTCTCAAGCCGAGCTGAGCTGAATCAGCTTCTGTTCTGAAGCCAAGCCGAATCGGCTCCATCGGCTCGGCTCAGCTTGGTTCGGCTCGGCTTGGACTTAACAACACTACATTAGTACTGTTTTTACTAATGATTTTTTAAGTAAATACATCAGATGGAAATTTTGCGAAGAAACTTTCATACCTGAAACGAAATCCAAGAACCTACAAGAAGAAAAAAAGAAGAAATGTTAGAAATATTTCTATTTAAAAAAAACAAAAAAAGAATGGTAAGTTTTATTATGAAACTTATTGTTTTCTAATTTTAAATACTCAAACTGAAGAAATGTTTATAAGAAAAGAAAAAGAACCATTAGAAAATATTTCTAAAAAAAAGGAAAAAAAAATGGCAAATTTTGTGAAGAAACTTACTGTTTTCACTTTTCAGCATCAGATCAAAAACTGAAAGATCTACAAAAGAAAAAAAGAAGAAACATTANAAACGTTTCTTTTAAAAAAAAATGAAAAAAATGGCAAGTTTTGTGTAAAACTTACCATTTTTACTTTCCAGTATCAGACTGAAAACTGAGAAACCTACAAAAGAAAAAAAGAAGAAACGTTAGAAATATTTCTTTGAAAAAAAATGAAAAAATGATAAGTTTTACAAAGAAACTTACCATTTTCACTTTTCAGTATCAGACCAAAAATTAAGAAACTTACAAAAGAAAAAAAAGAAGAAATGTTAGAAATGTTTTTATATTAATAAAAGAAAACAAAAAAAATATCCTAAATTTTTAAAAGAAACTTGAAAAACTTATCATTTTCAATTCCAGTATCAAACTGAAAGTATAGAGAAGCTGCAAGAAAAGAAAAAAAGAAATGTTAAAAATATTTCTTTAAAAAAAAATGAAAAAAATGATAGATTTCATGAAGAAACTTACTGTTTTTCCTTTCCATTCTGGACTGAAAAGCTTAGAGATTCTACAAGAAAAAAATGTTAATAAGCATTTTTTAAAAAAAAATAAAAAAACATGGTAAGTTTCTTAAAAAAAATTGAGAAACTTATCGTTTTTGATTCTAGTATCAAACTGAGAACCTATAAGAAAAAAAAAAGAAATGTTAGAAATGTTTTTTTTAAAAAAAAGGAAAAAATGATAAGTTTTGTGAAGAAACTTACCATTTTCCCTTTTCAGTTTAAACTGAAGAGCAAAAAATGGTAAGTTTTGTAAAGAAACTTACCAGTTCTCACTTTTTAGTATTAAACTAAAAACTAAGAGACCTACAAAAGAAAAAAGAAGAAATATTAGAAACATTTCTTTGAAAAAAAATTGTAAGTTTCACAAAAAAACTTATTGTTTCTCAATTTCTAGAACAAAGTTCAAAGTTCAAATAGCAATTAAAAGTTGCCAATTTAAGGTTTAAATAAATGATTAAATAAATGATTAACTAAAATAAATTGCGGCTGCAGCTTAATTAATAAGCGTGGCATGCAGTTATTTTTTTTAAAATAAACTCAGCTCGTATTATGTAATACACATGATACAAAAAAAATATATAATAAGCCTTTTTTCATTTTTTTTCTTTTTCAATTTTAATTTTTTTAATTAATCTTATGAAAAGCTTCTTCCCTATGGATGGGTAGAGGTCATTAGTACCTACAGAGGAAGAATCATTGCTACGTTCTCTACCCATTCATAATGACAAAAAGAGGATATATTAGTAATAAGATATTTTAAAAAAAAAAATTTTCTGAAACTAATCAAACAGTTTTAGCCTGAATTATTTTTGAATTTGGCTGAAATTATGTTTAATATTGGCTAATATAATAATCCGAATCTGATTTTAAAGATTTTTAATAAATTTTAATAAATTTTAATTATAGAAAAAAGTAATTTATCATCATGGCGATGTGCTCCTGCTTAATTTTCTCAATATTATAATTTAGTTTTGCAATAAATTTAGTCTTTTTCTTATTATTTTGCTCCAGTTTTGCAAGTCTAATAGTATTCTTTTTTATATCTCATTTTAACTTTGCATTCTCAGACAAGAGCATAGCATTCTCCTTTTTGAGTAAACCTACAAAAAAGAAAAGAAACATTTAGAATATTTTTGAAAAAAAAATACAGGATTATCAATAATTTTGATTACTTGGTTTTATGTTTTTTCATGAAAAATCTTTTTTATGATGCTAAGCATTAAAATTACTCTAATGAGAATAAAAAAAAATACTTATTATTATTTGTTACATTTAAAGAACCATCTAAGAAACATTTAAATCAGGTATTTATAATTTATTGTTTTAACTTTAAGATAATTTATTAAAACTATTCTGTATTATAACTATTTTGTATTATTAAACTTAATACTATAGGAGAACAGAAATATAATGATAAATTGAAAATGAACCTGTTCTAATATTAATAAGCATTTTATGACATTCTCTGTAGAAATTCCAGTAAATATAATATAAATATATAATATGTATTTATAACTCATCTGTTAATCTGTTATAGGAATGAACATTTGTACCATGATTTAGAATTAGTTCTAATACAAATGCACTAAAATTTTTGACAACTTTTCAAGTTGCATAAATATTATTTTTTAATTTTCAAAGAAAAGTCTACATGAGGAACACCTTGAGACAAACTACCCATACTCAAGATATCAATATCTATTAGAAGGAAAATATATATTACATACAATCATTCCAATCATTCCACAAAAACAATTAATAACTTACCGGGTGAAAAATATTCGACTATATTCTCTTCAGAAATTCCACCACTTGATTCAATCAAAAAAGTTCTTTTTCCTGCCCATCTTTGTTTCAATGTTTTAGCAGTCAATTTTAATTTATCGCCTTTCATGTTATCCAACATAATAATGTCAGCACCAGCTCCAATAGCTTCATCTGCTTCTTGTTCATTAAGACATTCTACTTCTATTTTTAACGAAAATCCTCCTATTTTTTTTGCACGTTCAACAGCTTTTGTTATAGATCCTTGACTCCAGATATGATTATCTTTTAACATTATCATTGATGATAAATCCATACGATGAGTATCAGCACCCCCAACAAGCATTCCATATTTTTCAACAATTCGAAATCCTTTAAATTTGTTACGTAATTAATTTAAATACACATATACAAAGATATTTTTAATAAAGAATTCGATTAACTTTCTAAAAAAACATTACCGGGAGTTGTTTTTCTTGTCCCAGCAACTACACCTTGAAAATCACATTCTTCTTTTAATTTAATACATTTCCTACTCCTACATAAGTAGAATATAAATTATAATAAAAATAGATAAATAATTTTTTCCTTCAAATAATTAAAATAATTATATACCTTGTAGCAATACCACTACAACGAGCCAAAAGATTTAATGCAGTACGTTCTCCCAATAAAATGTTACACGATTTACCATAAACACGGGCAACTTCTTTTATTGGTTCAAAATATTCTCCTTCTTTTAAATCCCATTCAACTCTATTAATTAAAAAAAGGTAAATTGAAAATTCTAATAAAAAATCAACATTTTGTAATAATCAAACCTGCATTCCAATTGATTGAAAACTTCATCAAAGAATGGTACACCAGCCACAACTCCCTAATCATTCGTATTTTACTTCTCCATAAGCCACAAATAAAATAAAAATTCCTTTTTTTTTCAATGGATTTATAAAATGTTACCGCGGATTTCCCGTATAATATAGCGATCTCTTGAGTTTCTCCTACAACAAATCCTCCGTAATCAAATGATGGTACATCTTCTTTTAACCAATTCCTAATATCTTGCTTAAATGATGGAGATAACAAATGGGCATAAATTGAATTAATGTCAGACATTTTTTTTTAGTAAAAAAGAATTTGACGATCATTAAAAAAATATTGACTTTTTATATCTCTGTGCCACGAGTAATAGCACTGTGTACGCAGTATTTTCTGACAAAAAATTTTTTTAATATGGATTTAAACGCATCGGAAGAAGTTCAAATTAGTTATCTTAATTCTATTCTTCAAAAAGTGAATTGTACAGAAGAAACATTTAGCGAAACATTTGTTAAATCACCAGATTACATTAAACTTTTATCGCAATTTGGTAATAGTAAATCTCGTAAAATAATTTCGTTATCATTATTAATATTAACAAAATTATTAGAAAAAAATCAAATAAAAAAAGAATTAAAAGAAGTTACGAAAAAACAAATAGTAAATTGGATAAGTGAATCAACAAAACAACAAGAAAAATTAAATGGAATCAAAGCATTATCAGCTATATTTAATATAGGAGGAAATGAAATAGGAAAAAATTGTTTAGAGAAAGATGATGAAGAAGGAGGAATATTAGTAGATTTAATGGAATTTGCTGAATTTGATAAGGAGGAAGTACAAGAGTCAATTATAGAAATGTTATCGATAGCATGTTCACAGGAACAATGTAGAAAATTAGTTAAATTAAATTGTCAAGAATATTTAAGCAAATTAATGAAAAGTAAAAATATTAAAATAAAAAGTTTAGCCGCTGTTACGTTAACAAAGCTAATGTTGGATGATAAATTAGTTTTACCAGGAGAAGGAAATCAAGAAAAAAAGAAAATTGTTAGTGAAGATGATGAAATCGAATTAGCGGGGTTACTTCAAAATTTAGTATTAAATGAAGGATCAGAAATTGATGTTAGAGTTAATGCTATCGAAGGATTAGCTTATGCCAGTTTAAAACCTACAGTTAAAGAAATGATTGCACATCATCCTATTTTACTGAAAGAAATTTTTAAGTTAGTTAAGGAACAAGAAAAATTGAATAATAATAATTTATTATATGGAGTAGCTGTAATATTATCAAATATTACTTCTTATAAGAAAAAATTCAGTAAAAATGAACGACAATTATTAAAATTGAAGAATCTTGCCGATGGTGAAAAAAGTTTTGAAACAAATCCTCTGGATGAAGATGAATATGTTGGAAATCGAATAAATCAAATAATGAAATTAGGAGTGAACCAAACTTTAAATTTATTATCAAAAAGTCAAAGTCGAGTTATACGTCAATTAGTTTCAAATATTTTTTTAAACTTAGCGACAGATCAAACAAATCGTGGTATGATCGTACAACAAGGTGGAGTTAAAGTTTTAATGTATTTAGCAATCAAAGAAGGTAATACAAAAGAAGGATTGATTTTTGCCACTCAAGCTTTAGCAAAAATTGCTATTACGATGGATCCGAATTTGGCGTTTAGAGGTGAACGTTCTTCAGATCTTGTTCGCCCTTTACTCAATTTATGTCAAGAAGAAAATGAATTATGTCAATTTGAATCTTTGATGGCATTAACCAATTTAAGTAGCGTGGATAATGATATTAGAATGCGTATTTATGATTTAAAAGGAATTTCAATTATTGAAAACTTACAATTTTCAGAAAATACTTTGGTTCGTCGAGCTGCGACAGAATGTTTATGTAATATGGTGTTTTGTGAACCTGTATATGAACTATATAGTGATCCACAATCGTCCATTAATAAAATTACTGTCCTAGTCGCCTTGTCTGATGTTGATGATTTTGAAACAAGAAGAGCTGCTTCGGGTGCTCTGGCCATTCTCTCAACTAATCCCAATGTTTGTAAAATGATTTTGGATAGACCAAAAGGAATTCAAATTCTTAAAGATTTATTTAATGAAAATTCTCCTGAAATTCAACACAGAGCTATTGAATGTTTTAAAAATATTGCTAACATTGATAAAGATAAAGCGGAATTATTGGTTAAGGCCGATTTACACAAACGTATGTTAGAATTAATTAAAGAAAGTAAAGTGGAATCAGTGGTTGTCACTTGTGCTGAAACATTAAAAATTTTTGCTAATCATGGTTTATTAAAAATTTGAAGATATTCTGTACATTATAAATATTATTTATCGTCTTATTGGAATAAACAGAACATTTTTTTAAGAAAATGAATATCTTTTATTACATATATAAACTTCAATTTAAATTATATCATAATGATCACACGTAAAGAATTGTCATCTCATGATATCATTGATCGATATTTCGTGATATGCAGAATTATTTAGTAACTCGATCATATTATTCATATATAAACTTGAGAGTTATAAAATCTTTATCTTTTCTATCTTATACAAAAGATGATATCTCAAAATATAAAAATAAATTTATCTTATATTGGCGCATTGATAATTTGTACAGTTAGCGGCACATCATATCTGTTTGGCGCTTATTCTACAGAATTGGCGGATAAATTAGAATTTAATTCTGTAGAAATAAATACTATTGGAAGCGCAGCAAATTATGGATTTTATCTTAGTAGCCCTTTCTTTGGCCATATTGCAGATAATTATGGATCAAACAGGTGAAAAATAAAAATTTATCATAAAGAAATGTAAAGAAAATGTAATTAAAAAATTTTCTCTGAATTCAGGACGTGTTTGGTGTCTTCCTTTGTGATATTCTTCAGTTATCTCTGTGTTGCGCTAACGTACAATGGTTTGCTACCTTCACCATCTTTCTTAATTTGTGCTTTTTATTTGTTTTTTATGGGAATTGCATCCGCAGCTGGTATATCAAATTTCGTTCTTTTTTATATATCGTACGCTTTTAAGATTATACTTAATATTTCAATCGATACTTTATAGGTCTAATTTGTTCTCTTGCAACAGTTGTAAGCAGTGCACTTTTTCGTCTTATATTATTGATGGGTGATGAGTGCTTAAGACTAATTTTGGTTCTTTTTTAATAAAGGTAAGAAATCTTGAAATAAGATCAGCACGTCGTGGAATTGCATTGGGTGCACCATTAGGCTTCTATGGCCTTTCTTCATTTATTTTTTCGCGAATCAATATATGGTTTTTTAGAGGAAACGTTGAACACTTTTTAGTTTTCCTTGCTATTGTGACAGGTTTAGGTCAATTCATTGGAAGTTGGTTTCTTAATGTAGTTTTACCGCCACCATCGGTGCAACGTGAAGAAATTGTTGCAGTTGCAAGAACTACTTTTGAACAAGCAACAAATTTATCTTCTAATAATAATTGTTCCATTAAAAATAACAATGTTAATCAGCCAAGTGAACGAACATCTTTATTGTCAGAGGCAGTTGCTAATCATATTGCTCTTCAACACCATGAAGAAAATGATATAGGTGGATGGGATCTAGCACAAGATAACGATGCAAGATTGTTATTTTTTATATTATTCTTTATTGGCGGTACAGGTTTAATGTTTATCAATAATGTTGGAACTATTATTAAAACCTTATATTTATCGGTACATAACAACCATCCGCCTATATCATCCGATAAACAACACCACGAATTACAAACATTACAAAATTTACACGTTTCCTTGTTTTCAATGTTTTCTTGTTTTGCAAGATTATCGGTTGGATTTTTATCGGATATAACTAAAAATATCTTTAATATTAGAAGGTTATGGTTTATTGCTATATCAGGATTAACGTTATTTGCAGGTCAAATGGTAGCAGGATTTGGAGTGAAAAATTTGGATGTTTTGTGGATTGCAAGTGTATTTATTGGATTTGGATGTGGTACAATGTTTGGTATTGCTCCAACAATTACAAGTGAATGGTTTGGTGCGGCAAGATTTGGTTCTAATTGGTAAGTAATTGATCTAGCTTGACGTTTTAATTTATTTAGCTATATAACTATATAAATAAAGCATAACTAACTTAATAGAATCTTTTTTATTTATAAGGGGATTCATGTCTTTTGTAAGTTATGTATGATGCTTTTAATTTTTATATTAACATTACTTATATACTAACTTATCTTTTTTAATAACATATATAAATAAAAGGCACCAGCATTTGGTGGTCAGTTATTTAGTCTTATATTTGGCATAAATTATGATTATTATCAAAAACATAATAAATGTTTTGGAGCATCATGTTATAATATAGCATTTTTTTTTAGTAGTACAGGCTGTGCATTGAGTATTATAATTTGTTTTGGCTTATTATGGTGGAAATCCAAAAAAGATAAAAATATTAGTAGAGAACATATTGAATATGAGAGAAATAATAGAAATAGAGATTTTGAAAATTCCTTTTTTTATGAGAATAGTATTTAATAAATTGTATTATATATAACAAATTAATGAAAATTTAATTAATATTTTTATTTTCAAATATTTTATATTTTACAAGATAGATGATATCACCTTCCTAATTTATTATTTTCTATATCATACCTCTGATTTTTATTTTACTATTTAGGAACTTAGAATTTTTTTGACCTTATTTAATTGTTAATTTTGGCTGAAATTTTAATTCTGGCTGGAATTTCTATTTTAGATATTTAGATAATATTACATAAAAATAGGATTAAAAATAATGTTATTTTCTAAAAAGATGATAAGTTTATGATAATGTTATATAATTTTCATTTTTAATAACTAATAAAAAACTTAATTTTAGCCAGAATTATGTTAAAATTTTTATATTTCCTAAAATTAAAAATAATAAGAAAGAAAGAGGAATTAAAAATCTTAAAAATTAAATGTCATTATTTTTGGTTTTTTTCTAAACTAAATAAAAATAATTTTGTTTTTCTTTTAGATTATATAAGACTTTTATTTCTTAATTTCAAAAATTACTAAATTGAAAAATTCTAATGCATGATATATAAATATTTTCCTCTTTTTTATAAAATTTAGATTTATTTTATATTTAAAATAAAAAATATATATATTTTACAAGTAATCTTTATTTATTTATTTATTTTTTGAAGATAAAATATACAATACTTTATTAAGATTACTATAAAATCTATTATTTATAAAATATTAATTTATTTTTATACTATAAAAATAAAAAAGTGCATAATACCTATTACATCTAAAGATTAAATTATAAGAATGAACTTTTTAATAAAAGTTACTTTATATTTTAGATAATATTATGCTTTTAATTTACTTCTTCTTTTAAATATTAATATAAAATAAAAAGTATTTACTGTATAAAAATAATATTTCCAAACTTAAATCAAAATGACTATTTATAATTATAATAAATATACCTACAGTATATACAGTATATTCTATATTTATGAATAGCTAGTTTTTAAAAATATTTTCTATTTACTTCTTAAAATTAAAATAATTACTTATAAAAAAACTGCTTTTAAATCTAATGATAAAATCCTTTCTAAAAATTTTTATTATTAATATATTTATAGTCAAACTTTAATATAGTAAACTCTTAATATAGTAAATTTATCTAATATATAATCTTTAACCAATTAAATTCATTAAAATTCTCTCATTATAATAAACTAATCAATCAAAATCTTTAAAAAATTTATTATAATCCTATAAAAATACTTTTACTAATATATTCTATTTCTAAACTAAACTATTATTTAATATAATTTCTAACTTCTTTTTATTTTATTTTTTATTTTTAAATTTTTATTTAATTTACCAATTATATTTAACTTCTTAAGGATATATAAAAGTAATTATCATATATAAAATAAACAAAAAATATAATAATAATAAAAACTAATTTAAGGATAACTTTTCTTATTAATTTTTACAATCATTTCTCCCAAAAAGTTTGGGAAAGAAAAGTTATATTCTTTTACTATTTTGTACTAAGAAAATAGTTTTTTAATCTTAGAAAAAATTATTCTACAATACTAAAGTTAACTAAAAAAACTTTAGAAAGTATGAATAATAATCTCTGATTTATCAAATTTCTTCATAAGTCAGATTTACAATAACTTTCAGTCATTTATATCTTATTTTAAATTGATATCTGAAGAGCCATTTGGTATTCTAAGATACCTTTTATGAGCATAAGACAAAAAAGTAAAAATTGTGGTTGCTTTTGGTAAATCCTTAATATAAAGTTTTTTTAGAAATATAGCAATTTTTTATAGAATTGATACATGGACTTAGCATAATAAAAATAGTCTTTTCTGATGTATAAGTTTGGTAGTAAATTTTTTTAATTTAATTTTATAACTTTATAACCATTTTAGTTGATAAAAAGTTGTAAATATCAGTTTTTTAAGTATTTGTAAAAATAAAAGATTGAACCAGTTAGGAATTTTACCAATATAGCTTGTGAAAAATCTGAAGACTTTGACTTTCTAAAAACTTTTTACCAAATTATGCAGTATTAATTCTCTAGATGGAGTATTTAAGAAATTGATTGACAGTCAATTATCTATTGGTAATTGGTCTTATTATTACCACTGGTTAAAAACTGATTTATCTTACAGATATCTTACAGATATCTTATAAATATCGGGTATCCAAAATGCAGAAAATCTGCTATATATCGGGTACCCAATATGTATACTATAAAATTAAAAAATACAATTTATTAAATATCTCACTATTCAGTGATCATAAAAAGATGAAATATAGCTCATTCGATTCGCCTCACTGAGATGTATCAAATGGTACTAATTTCACATTTCTAGGTAAAATAGATGCTGAGATATTTGATAAATCATAAAAAAATAAACAAAAAATACAATACTTATCATTTTTTTTTGTTTTTTTTAGAAATATTACTTATTGCTTGACATTTTTTTATTTTTATTGCTTAATATTTTTTTTCTTATTTTATATTTAAAAAAATTTTTTATTTTTATCGCTTAATATTTTTTTCTTATTTTATCACTACATTTTTTTGTTTAGTTTGTTTAGTTTAGTTTTACATTATTTTATATAATATTTTATATAATAAAATAAATACAAAGGATTATTTATCCTTTATAAAACATTATGTTTATTGTATTAGTTAAATTTTGATTTTTATCATTTATATTTCTTATCTTTCAAATTATTTATTATTAGCATATTTATTGGTTTATCAAATTCAATATATATCATTTAAATATTTACTAATATTTATCATTTAGGTTAAAATCTGATATTTTATCAATATTAACCACATTGATATCACTTGATGAATGTGATTATTATTGATATATATTACATATTATAATTAATGTAATAAATAATGATGAAGAAATATATATTGCTATATATCATCTCAAAAAATTTTCTGATAGTATTAACAAAAATAGTAAGAATATTTTTAGCTATTTTTACTATATTTATATTATTTGAAACTTATTTTCTGATGCTAAAATTTAATGATATTTAAAAGATTAAAAATAGATTCAGAATTTTTTAAGTGTATAATATTTTTAAAAAGAAATGCAACAAATAATTATTTATCATTTTTAGTTATTTTGTAAATTTGAATTTTTATTATAAATAAAATATTAATATTTTTATATTTTTATTACAAAAAAAAAGTTCAAACATTTCTTTTTATATTTATTTAAATAAAAATCTAAAGAAATAAAAATAATATTAATAGTATTTACAAGATAAAGAAAGAGTAAAACTTTATATTAATCTATTTTTATACTTTAAACAAATCAAATTTCAAATCCAGAAAGACATTCTCTAAAAAAGAAATATTAGTAACATTTCAAAGTCAAAAAAAAAATGAAACCCCTAGCTTCAAAAAGAAAAAGAAATATTAATGACATTCCAAAAATAAAAAAATAAAAAACTTCTTTCTTTAGCTTATCTTTCATAGTAAGCTGAAATTCAGATTCAGAAAGGAATGATATTTCAAAATAAAAAAAAATGAAATATTCCTTTTTTCAATTTACCTTTTATAGATTAAGATAAGATCCAATTTCAGGAAGATTCTAAAAATAAAATCCTAACTTACCTTTTGTTAAAATTAAGATCCAGAAAGGTATCTCTAAAGAAAAAAAAAAGGAATATTAGTGATATTTTCAAGATAAAAATATGAAAAAATAAAGAAATTTAAGTTTACTGTCTAAAATCCAAATCATCCTAACTAAAATCTAAGTGTACCTAAAGAAAAGAAATGAATGAAACATTAGTAACATTTCCAAGTTAAAAAAGATAAAAAAGAAATGCTTACCTTTTAAAATTCAGATCATTTTAATCAAAATTTTGCTATTCTTAAAGATAAAAAATTAAAAGAAATGTTAAGCTGAATTAAATTTTAAAGTCCAAATCAAGGTTCTTAAATAAATTTAAACATTTTTTTTAAATAAAAAAAAATACAAAAAAAAAGGCCAATTTGATCAATCTGATGGTTACATCCAAATTATCTGTAATCTGTTCATTCATAATCTGAATGTTTTATTTTTGATCAATTTGACTTAATATATATTATATTTTTTATTTTGAAAATTCAGATAAAAAAGAAAAACAGATCAATACATATAAGATTGCTTGGCAAAATTAGAGATATTAAAATATAGTAATTTGATAAAATTATATTAAAATCTTATTAAAAGTTAGTGAAACTTGATGAAATACAAACTCTGTTGAAATTTATTATAAATAGCAAAACTGATAAAACTTTGTAAAACTATAATAAAACTATAGTAACAATTTAGCAAAACTAAGCACAGGATTTTAGAAAAGTTTAGACAAGTAATTCTAGATACATATTCTTAGAATGAGACAAAAAAAATGATTTAAAAAATATATAAAAGGCTTACAATAAACTTTCTAAGTACTTTTAGCCAAAATTACTAGTATTATTGTATAAGAAAAAATATGCTACTATAAATATTATCTAAGTTCTTTTAGTAAGATATAGCTAATTTCAATTCTATTTCTAGTCCTCTAATCCTTTGGTATTATATTAGATTCATATATACTAGAGTTAGGAAAAATAAAGGATATATATTTACTAATATCTGGTTTAACTGTAATACAGTAATACCAGAGATCAGTTTTTTTTTTATGAATTCCATATTTTTTTCTAACTACAATCCATATAATTGCAATAAGTAATAAAATAAGTATAGAACACATTATTATTGGCAATATTAAGAAACTCATAATGATAAAAGCAGTTACTGATAAAGATACTACTTCTGCACTACCTACAGAAATTATTTGGGATAACAAAGGATTAAGAGTAGAAAGTTATGATGAATCATTTATAGGTGAAGGTGTAAAATCCAATTTATTATTTTCTTAAATATTATAGTCAACCCCCATATAGTCATCTAATCAGTTCTGCTAAATTTGGTACGTATGCTTAACTTTAATTCTTTTGAGAAAATGGTTCACCAAATAAAAGAATATGAATATCAATTAACAATACCAAGATTTTGGAAGGATAAAATTAGAAATACATTTTATTGGCAATAATGTTAACAATATATTGTTCTGAAAAAAATTTAAATAAAAAATAATTATAGAAATTTAAAAGATATCCAATGAGAGCTAAATTTAACTGCCAATATCTTTCTAATAAAGAGAACATATGCGAATAAGTTTGTGATCAACAAGAAAGATGCAAAATCCATTAAAAAAAGTATCAGTGAAATCCTTGTAAACAGTATAGAAAACCTATTGCATTAATATACAGAATGTGTAATTTACATGTAAATAAATATCATTTAAAAACATATTATCATAAGAAAAAACTAAATGTCTTAGAAAAATCTGCCTTAGAAAATTTTTGATTTTTGGAGATAAAAGCAAAATAGCAAATTAACTTTATTTGATCACTAAAATAATTTCTTAAATATCCTGCCTTAAGTACCCTAGGTGGCTTAAAAAATTTCAGACTTTTTTACTTTTTTTATTTTTTTTTATTTATGACATAACAAAAATATATACATATATATAGATATATATTTACTAAAACACTTAAGGCATCTAGGGAAGAGAATGAAGAAACATATCAAAACAAAAAAAGAACACTTTCTTATATAACAAACTTTGCCTTAGGAAGTGATTTAGTAAAATTTCTAATATTTTTTCTAGGACACTATAAACAATAAAAAATCCATCTTATTTTGCATCTTAATATGCCTGAAATCATGCCAAAAATATGAATACACTCTAATAATACAAACTTTATGATGCAAAATTGGTATAATTATACTGGCAACTAATAAGCAATAATTAGATTGCAAATAGTTAAGTCTGATCCCAAAACTAAAATATTTCAGATTTGCTGAAATTCTGAAACTGAAATTTAAAATATTTTTGAAATCCAAGATTCTGAAATCTGAAATTGATGCCGAAATGCTGAATTAAAATTAGCTAATTAAAATTAAGTAATTAAATATATAAATAGTTTCATTTACATTATACAAAATATACAGTTTATCAATTTTCTTTTTTTTTATCCTATTATGACTAGATAAAATTCTAAAGGTAGAAGTAGTTGCAAATAGAATAAAGTCTAGAAACATTTTGTGCAAATTCCATTAAAGTTTCCAGGTCATTTTTCTGAAAAATGCAAGTTATGTCATAAAAAATGGTCATGCACATATGTAAATATATTACAATCTTATCTTGCTAAAGAGTATATTGACTATTCTAAAAATATTCAAAACTACTGGCTTGAATATTTCACTGCAAAGGATTTTTTGAAAGATGAAATGGTTTTTATCACCTCACAAGAATCAAATTAATCAATAATTTCTAATAAGAGAAGGAGAAGTTCTAATGGTATAATTAATTATATTAATTATCAATTGTATGATTATATCCATGTTTTAACTTTTAAGTTAATTATTTTTTTCAATTATTTTATTAAGTTCAATCTGAAATTAAAGATTATTATAAGAATCAAGAATTACTACCAAATAAAGCAGCAATTATTGATTGAGCACTTATTTAAACTTTTGTTTGTTGTAGATAGGGTTCCGCAAATTCAAATCAAATCGAATATAAGCCAAATTTGAATTTGATTTGATTTTTAAACCAATCTCGAATCAAATTGAATCAAATC
>QKYT01001003.1:0-19237 GCA_003550305.1 Glomus cerebriforme | reverse complement strand
CTATAGTGATCTGATAAATCATGTGATTTTTAACCAATTAAATTTTTATTGATCATTTTTTAAATGTTTTGTTTATACGAGATATATTAGTTTTTTTACTTTTGCTTTTTTACTTAAAAAAACTTCACTGATATTACTTTTTGAAATACTATTTAANAAAACTAAGCTTGACTTTTTNTGANAACAAATNCTTTTAAAGTTTTTATAAGGTTTGGATCATATATCTATTAAATTTTCAAATAATATTTATTTATAAATTCTTTTTTTTTGTTTATTAACTTTAGAGTATAATCTAAGCATTTTGTTTATATATAAATTCCTTTCCAAAGATTAAGTAAAGTTGTTCAACAAGGTTGAAATTATTTATATACAAATTTTTATTAAAGTTAAGTAAAAACTTATGGGGTACAACATTTTTTTTTGTAATAATACTAATTTGCAAAAGTTTTTTTTTCTGTTTTGTATCTTTAAAGTATATTTTAGGACTTTGGTAATAAGTAAATCATATTCAGAAGATTAAGTAAAGTTATTTAACAAGGTCGAAATAAACTACTTACATACAAATTTTCATCAAAGTTGAGTAAATGTTCATGAAGTACGACCATTTGTTTGTAATAATATTAATTTGTGAAAGTTTTTTCCATTTTGTATTTTTAGATTATTTTAAGCACTTTGATAATAAGTAAATCGCATCTAGAATATTAATTAAAGTTATTCAGCAAAGTCGAAATTATTTACATACAAATTTTCATCAAAGTTGAGTAAAAGCTCGTTAAGTACAACCATTTGTTTGTAATGATACTAATTTGCAAAAGTTTTTTTTCCATTTTGTATCTTTAGATTATTTTAAGCACTTTGGTAATAAGTAAATTGCATTAGAAGATTAAGCAAAATTGTTCAGCGAGATCGAAATTACTTACATACAAATTTTTATCAAGATTGAGTAATAACTCATAGAGTTCGAGTATTTTTTGTAATTATATAAATTGATGAATTTTAATAAAATTTAATGTAAAGCCATAAAAATTAAATTAATTATTATATGATAAATTAAGTAGATATTAATAACTAATATAATACAGTTAGTATATATTTTATACTTAAAATATACTTAAATGGGCAAAATTTAAGGATATTTTATGAATTATTTTTATATCAAATATGGATAATTCAAGACTTATTTAAGTAAATTTTTAGTATTATTTGTAAATATAATTATCTTATAAGGAATATACTAAAATTATACTTGTATAATGCTTACAAGATACTTAAATACATATTTAAATATCCTTAATATTCAGTATATTTTTAGTATATTTTCAGTATACATTTTTCTTATTAGGATAGGATTTTGATTAACCAAAAATTATTAATTTAAAACAAGTTAATTTTAATTTTTAAATATAATAGAAAATTTTAAATAATATAATAAGGATTTTGTAATTTATTGCTATGGCGATGCATCGCCAGTGTCACGTGATTCATAATTCTGGTCAGAATTAAATGATCTGCAATAAAATTGCTTTTTTAGAAATCTTACGTAATCCAAAATTTCAATTTTTGAGAGAAACAAAATTGCTTTTTTTTGGATTGTGTAATGTTACCTAAGATTCAAATAAAAGCAAAATTAAACATGTGATCAATAACATATGACAAATAGTATTTATCATATCAAAAAAATTCTAAGTCCCTAGAATAAATAGTAAAAATGGAAAATTACGGTGTGATGCGAGGGGTAACAAATTATTATATATTATAAGTCACGTGGGGTGGCGATGCATCACCATGGCAATAAATTACTTTTTTCTAATAATAAATATATTATAATTGAATTTAACATATCTAAATTAATATTTTTATAAAATTATGTTTAAAAAATCTAAATTAAATGTTATCAGTTATATACTTTAATGATTAAAGTTTAAAAAATATTTTTTAAACAAAAAAATCAATAAGAAGTACTTTTTCAATCACAGATAAACTAAAAGTTTGTAATCATATGTAAAAGTTATTTTTTAATCAGTATAAAAAAAATTAATATTTTATATTATGCATAAGAAAAAAAATAGAATATATATATAAACTGTATTGTAAATTATATTATATACTATGTAATTTATATAATTGTATGACAGTTTATATAGTATAAGATTTTATGCTGATCTAATTGATTATGATTACTTTAAAATCACTTAAGTGAAAAAAACATATTTTGTTTTTAAGTAGAACAAAAATATGCAAATATTTCATGATTTCTAATTTGCTCTAAAAGCTATTAAAATAGGTAGGATTCTAATGTAGTTGTTTTATGATTATTAAAATAGTTAAAATCTCACTAAAGATGATATACAGCCTCCAAATTACTTTAAAAACTCAATCTTACCAAAAATACAGATATATCCTTAAAGTCTTACCAAAATAATGTGAAAAATTACAAAAATTTATGATTTTATAAGTTGGCAAAAGTGAATACCATAATATTCTGAAACCCTTTAAAAATTTTCATAAGTTTATAATTCCATAAGATTTATGTGATATTACAGTTAAAATATTTCATAAATTTATAATTCGTAAGATTTACATAATATTATAATAGAAATACTTAACATGTGACTGTGAATTATTAAGATTTAATTCGCAAATAAATTTAATATAATTTTAAAAATATAATTTTTATTAAATTTAGAAAGTCATTTACCTTTTCAAAAACAAAACTTATATTTTTCTCTTATAATACAAGTTAGGTGTTAAATATGCATGCATCTGTGTAAGGAAAGTTTTAGTTTAAGATTGATTTAGATGATTAATTTGTCTTATATCTAAACTGCAACTATTTATGAAAACTTACCTCTTTATAATCAGAAAAACTTAATAAATTAATAAACAATAATTTATAGATATTCATCAGAAAATTTTTTAGTACAAAGAGTTTCGTAAAACCTATAAATCATAAAAATTATGTAAATTTACGGTGAAGTACTCTGTAGTATTTATGAATTGTAGCTTTTTTGAAGTATTATAGTTAGAGTACTCCATAATATTTACAGATCGTAACATTTATGAAGTATTATAGATCAAAGTACTCTGTAGTATTTACAAATTGTAGCTTTTTTAAAGTATTATAGTCAGAGTACTCCATAATATTTACAGATTGTAACATTTATGAAGTATAATGGATCAAAGTACTTCGTAGTATTTACCAATTGTGACATTTTTAAAGCATTTCACCCATAGTATCCCATAATAATTATGATTGTAATATTTACGAAGTATTGTGAATTGAAGTATTCTGTAGTATTTACAAATTGTAACATTTTGAAGCATTTCACCCTATAGTATCCTGTAATAATTATGATCATAACATTTACGAAGTATTGTGGATTAAAGTACTCTGTAGTATTTACAAATTGTAACATTTTTGAAGTGTTTCATCCATAGTATCTGGAAATAATTATGATCATAACATTTACAAAGTATTGTAGATCAAAATACTCCGTAATATTTACAAATCGTAATATTTTTGAAGCATTTTATCCCATAGTATTCTATAATAATTACGATCATAATATTTACAAAATATTGTGGATCGAAATACTCCATAATATTTACCAACTGTGATATTTTCGAAGTATTTCACCATATAGTATCCCGTAATAATTATGATCATAACATTTATAAAGTATTGTGGATCGAAGTATTCTGTAGTAGTAACATTTTTGGAGTGTTTCACCCATAGTATCTGGAAATAATTACGATTGTAACATTCTGAAGTACTTCTACCACAAGTATTAATATAAGTGCAAAAATTTGCATAAGTTTTACAAAAAAAAATTAATTATTTAGTGTAATATTTCTTAATATTATGTAAATTTTCGATAGGTAATAGTATTATATAATATTATGTAAATTTATGAAAATTTTCGCATGAAAAAATTGTAAAGTTGTAATTTATTATCACAATATTTTAATTATTACAAAGAATTTTTTAAGTCTCCTCAGCCGTAATTAAGATTTCCTAATTACTTTTATCTCTACTCTCATCTTTGTCATCATCATCATTATCATCTTTTTCTTCTTCTTTTTCTTCTACTTCATCGTTGCCTTTATCTTCACTTTTATCTTCATCTTTATCTTCCATTTGCTGTAGATGATCCACATTTTCACTTTCTTTTTCATTTTCATACCTACCAAAGCTTGAGCCAGAGCTGGAGCTGCTACCCTTCAGTTTTGAATTTGAATCTTTGTTACAAATACTTTCATTGTTTTAATACTTTATCCTAAGAAAAAAATTTTTTTTTAATATCTAAATAAATTAAATTTCGCAAAATTTCAAAATTTTACCACAATTTCCAAGCATTGAGATAATTTTACTTTCATAACAAATTCGTTATCCTTTTATTTTTGGAATTTAGCAAGATCTCAGATGTTCCAATCACATATGCGATCTATATCGATGAGAACTTTTTTAACTTAACTTTTAGCCATATTCTTCAAAGTATGCATAGCATGTATGTTTCTTCACCTTCTTTCATCAGTTTAAACAATTTTTTGTAGCATTTTTTAACAGGATAACTGTCCTTCCATTTGCTGATATCTGATGGTGATATATTTGTATTTATAGTTGGAAGGTTTTTCATCCCAAAAACAGAGAACAATGCTTCCTTTATACATTTGGTTAACATTCTCCTAAGACTTCTGATTTGCTTTAATAACTATAAAAGTTATTAATTTAAATAACAAAAAGAAAGAATTTTTAAAACTTTGTGAAATTATACCAAACTTATAGGTTTATAATAATTAGTCTCGTAAATAGCGTTCCATTTATTATCACTTAATCGATCAATATAATTTAAATGGTTATTGATCATAAAGTCTTTTGTTGCTTGATGGAATTCATCTTGCGAGGGGTATATAGATCAACTTAATAAAGATTTTGAGACTTTTTTGATAACATCCTAATTATAAAGAGATTAATATATATAATTAAATATAACAAACTGATTTGTTTCTTACTTACGTCAATGAAAGCTTTATCAGTACATTTGTTTGTATTAAGTTTTACCACTTGATCCTCCGAAGTATCCAAAATCAATGTAATTTGATCAAGTTTTTTATTAATGATTGAATTTTGTTTAAGTATTTTATTAAATGCCGCTATATTTAAAAAATAAAATTTCATAAATAACTCTTCATCTTCCTCTATATGTACATTTATTTTGACATAAATACCTTCATTAACAGAGGATGCTATAGGAGATGCATGTACTACAATTGCAATTTTTTTTTGAATGCTTTACCAATTTATCATAATGAAAAAAAACTCTCTATAATATTAATACCTTCAGCTGTGGATGCAGCTTTTTTTTATGTTTATCTCCGGTAGTTGTTGCAACAGGAGCTTGTGCTTTAGAAACTTCATCAAAAATAAAATAATTTATAAAGTGATATAAGCACAATTAATACAAATATAATATTATTTATATCTGATAATGATAATTTTAATTACCTTTAGCGGTTAATGTAGAGCTCGCTTTAATATTATCTGTTTTTTTTTTTTATTCTTGTCTAGTTGTTGATCAGCATTAGTATATTTCTTGGAGGTTTCTCCAAGCATATCTAATAAAGTTCAAAGAAACAATTTTGAGTTTTTTTTTGATATGTATAGAAGGTTTTAATAAAGGGAATATCTAAACATTTGTATAATATCATTGGAAAGTTTATTCTAAAAGGAGGAAGAAAACTTGCATCACATTGTAAGTTTTGTGAAAATATACGATGTTACGAAGGAAACTTGTAACCTTAACTTCTTTTCAGAAGAAAATAAAAGGATTGGTATAATATCATTGAAAAGTTTATTCTAAAAGGAGGAAGAAAACTTGCATCACATTGTAAGTTTTGTGAAAGTATATGATGTTACAAAAAAACTTGTAATCTTAACTCCTTTTCAGAAGAAAATAAAAGGATTGGTATAATATTATTGAAAAGTTTATTTTAAAAGGAAGAAGAAAACTTGCATCACATTGTAAGTTTTGTGAAAGTATATGATGTTATGAAGAAAACTCATAACCTTAACTTCTTTTCAGAAAAAAATAAAAGGATTGGTGTAATATCATTAGAAAGTTTATTTTAAAAGGAGAAAGAAAACTTGCATCACATAGTAAGTTTTGCAAAAGTATATGATGTTATGAAGAAACTCATAACCTTAATTCCTTTTCAGAAGAAAATAAAAGGATTGGTGTAATATCATTGGAAAGTTTATTTTAAAAGGAGGAAGAAAACTTGCATCACATTATAAGTTTTGTGAAAGTATATGATGTTATGAAGGAAACTTGTAATCTTAACTTCTTTTCAAAGGAAATAAAAGGATTTGTGTAATATCATTAAAAAGTTTATTCTAAAAGGAGGAAAAAAACTTGCATCATATTGTAAGTTTTGTGAAAGTATATGATGTTACGAAGGAAACTCGTAATCTTAACTCCTTTTTAAAAGAAATAAAAAGATTTGTGTAATATCATTGGAAAGTTTATTCTAAAAGAAAAAGAAAACTTGTGTCATATTGTAAGTTTTGCGAAAGCTTATGATGTTATGAAGGAAACTCACTGAAATTTGTAAGTTTGCATTTAAAATAAACAAATTAATGAACAAACAAACAAAGATCTGCATTATCTATAAATATATATTTGCGCATACCAGTATTTAGCCACTTTAGTTACTTTCATGTATTAAGCCATACATCGATATATTATATTAAGAAGTTACGTGGTATTTTTATATTAACAAATTCTTTAGCATTTATTTTAAATAGTAGTTCCATTATTAGATTCTGATCTGTTTAACCATTATCTGACTGATAATAGATTTCTGTTAAAAAAATCTGAATTTTTGAAATTATTAGATCTGTTTATCCATCATCCTGATTTTTGATGAATATTATGTTTCATAATTTTGGGAATGTTTTTTGTAAAAAACTGCTTGAAGAGAAGTCTATAAATATGGGTGTAATCCAAATGTATTTACAAAATTACAGTATCAAATAACTGTTTCTTTAAACATTAATAATATAATTCTTTAAAATGTCATATCAATGCCCATTTTGCCTAAGAACATTTAGCAGCAGATTTGCATATAATCAGCATATAAAATATTATATATCATCATCAGGAAGTTTTGGAGGTATTAATATATACCAAAAAACATGTTGAACAATACTATCAGTTGTTTAACATGTTGTAAAATACCTGTATACTGGAGTTTATCAACACATGCAGTAAATATACACGTTTTTCTATACCAACAGTTGTTAAACACATTATACACTATTGCGNAATACCNATATATCAACNNCACTTAANATTTTTTNAATATAATAAATAGTTATAATAAATAGTTATTATATAATTATAATTTTATTTATTTTAAATTTACTTATCTAATAAATATATTAAAAAATAATTTTTTTATAAATTAAAATTAAAATTTTATTAAAATTTATTAAAAATCTTTAAAATCAGATTCAGATTATTATATTGGCCAATATTAAATATAATTCTGGCCAAATTCAAAAATAATTTAGGCCAAAACCGTCTGATTAGTTTCAGAAAATTTTTTTTTTAAAATATCTTACTAATAATACGTTCTCTTTTTGTCACTATAAATGGGCGAAAGAAGCAACAATGGCTCTTTTCCTGTAAATACTAATAACCTCTACCCATCCATAGAGGAGGGGCTTTTTGCAAGATTGATTAAAAAAAAATTCAAATTGAAAAAGAAAAAAAAAATGAAAAAAAGCTCATTATATACTTTTTTTGTATTATGTATATCACATAATATGAGCTGCAGTTTGTTTTAAAAAAAAAATAACTGTGCACTGCACTTATCAATTAAGCTGCAGTTTCAGTTTATTTTAGTTAATCATTTATTTAAACCTTAAATCGGCAACTTTTAATCGCCATTTGAACTTTGAACTTTGTTCTAGAAATTGAGAAATGGTTAGTTTCTTCGCGAAACTTACCATTTTTTTTTAATTTTTTTTAAAGAAACGTTTCTAATATTTCTTCTTTTTTCTTTTGTAGGTCTTTCAGTTTTTGATCTGATACTGGAAAGTGGGAACCAGTAAGTTTCTTCACAAAACTTACCATTTTTTTTTGTTTTTTTTTAGAAATGCTTATTAACATTTCTTTTTTTTTCTTGTAGATTCTCTGAGCTCTTCGGTCTGGAATGGGAAGGAAAATGGTAAGTTTCTTTGCAAAACTTATCATTTTTTTCATTTTTTTTTTAAAGAAACATTTCTAATGTTTCTTTTTTTTCTTGTAGGTTCTTTGAGCTCTTTGGTCCAGAATGGTAAGGAAAAATGGTAAGTTTCTTCATGAAACTTATCATTTTTTTTATTTTTTTTTAAAGAAACATTTCTAATGTTTTTTTTTTCTTAGATTCTCTGAGTTTTTCAGTCTGGAATGGGAAGGAAAAATAGTAAATTTCTTCATGAAACTTATCATTTTTTTCATTTTTTTTAAAGAAACATTTCTAACATTTCTTCTTTTCTTTTCTTGTAAGTTCTCTGTGCTTTCAGTTCAATACTGGAATCAGAAACGGTAAGTTTCTCAAGTTTCTTTGAGAAACTTACCGTATTTTTTTTTGGTTTTTTTTTATTAGAAATGTTTCTAATATTTCTTTCTTTTTCTTTTGTAAATTCTCTTTGCTTTTGGACTAGTACATGAAATTAGGAATGGTAAGTTTCTTCACAAAACTTGCCATTTTTTTTCTTTTTTTTTAGAAATGTTTTCTAATGGTTCTTTTTCTTTTCTTATAGACTCTCTTTCAGTTCAGACACTTAGAATTAGGAAATAGTAAGTTTCATAATGAAACTTACTATTCTTTTTTTTGTTTTTTTTTAAATAAAAGCATTTTTAATGTTTCTTCTTTTTTCTTCTTATAAATTCTTGGATTTTATTTCAGGTATAGAAGTTTCTTCACAAAATTCCCATTTGATACATTTATTTAAAGAATCGTTAGTAGAAATGGTACTAACGTTTCTTTTTTTTTATTTTTTTTTGTAGGATCAGACTTTTTTTTGATTTCAGCTTGAAAATCTGATAAGTTTTGAAATTGTAACTTTGAAACTTTCTTTTCAGAATGTAAGTTTTATAACAAAACTTCATTTTTTTTTATTTTTTTATTTTAAGAAATGTTCTAACTAGTGCTTTGATCCGGATAAAAACCGTTATCCGGATAAAATAATTATTCTATCCAGATAAAAATAGTTATTTAATAAAATTTGGATTAGGATCAATTATTTTTAAAATTTCAGTACTATAAACATATTCCTGACATTAAGGGCTTTCGAACAAACTATGAATCATAGAAATCTGACCATTAGTTCCCGAAATATTTTGAATTATCCGAATCCCAACGATCTGGATAAAATCTGTCGAAAATCAGATAAAACTGCGGATATAATAGCGGATTATCAGTTTTATCCAGATTTTATCCGGATAAACTGAACTCGGATCAAAGCACTAGTTCTAACTGAACATTTTTTCTTTTTTTATAGGTTTGCTCCTAAACTTGGAAAACTGAAACATAAATTTCGTAACGTTCATTTCATTATGAAACTTTATTTTTTTTGTTCTTTTTTTTAAGAAACGTTCTAACTGAACATTTCTTCTTTTTTTTTGTAGATTCAGCTCTGAGAATTTGGGATTGAAAACGTAAGTTTCGTAATATTCATTTCATTACAAAACTTTATTTTTTTTTGTTTTTTCTTTAAGAAACATTCTAACTAAACGTTTCTTCTTTTTTTTTATAGATTCAGCTCTGAAAACAAAAACGGAAATGTAAGTTTCATAACGTTCATTTCATTACAAGCTTTATTTTTTATTTTTTTCTTTGTATAGAAACGTTTTAACTGAATATTTCTTCTTTTTTTTTGTAGATTNAGCTCTGNAAATNGAAATGAAAATGTAAGTTTTGTAATGTTCATTTCATTATAAACTTCATTTTTCATTTTTTTTGTATAGAAACATTCTAACTAAATGTTTCTCCTTTTTTATAGGTTTGCTCCTGGACTTGAAATACTAAAATGTAAGTTTTATAATGAATATTTCGTTACGAAACTTCATTTTTTCATTTCTTTTCTTTGTTAGAAACATTTTTTTCTTTTTTTTTATAGATTCAGTTTGTTCCTTAAAATTTGGGTTTTTGGGAATCAGAAACATAAGTTTTGCAACTTAGCTGCGAAACTTAGTTACTTTTTTGTAGGTTCTGGATTTGAATATCAGAATTGAATAGTTAGTTAGTATAGTATAATTAGTATAGCATAGTTAGTATATCTAGGAAGAATTTGTAATTTAATACTTTTTAATAAACGAAAATAATTTAAACATAATAAAATCAATTAACAATGCTTTTATTTATTAAATATAGTTAATATATACTAAAATTTGTATTGTTATATGCGTTTTTCAACTAATAATATGCATTTTTCAACTAACCTAATGTTGTTATACATATTTTTAAACTGCTGTTGTTTTACTGTATGTTATTATATACCTAAAAAAGTGTTATGCAATGCATTTTTAATTATATTAGTTGACAAAGTGTTTATTACGCAACACTTTTTTGGTATTAAACAATATATGGCATATGTTTATACTTTATATGTCTGTTCAAAACTTTCTGATGATTTGCTAATCTAACCAGTAGTGAAGAATTGAATCTTATAACTGATACTAATGATATGTCATTAGAAAGTGAAAACTTTTCTTCTGATGCAATGAATGAAGATGATTCTGATGAAATAAATGAAAATGATCAGAGTTTTTTGAATTATGGTAATCAAAGCATGTTATTTTCAGAAGGTAGTAATCAAAGTATATCATTTGATAAAGGCATTTCAATTTCAGAAGGTGATAAAAGTAATTTAATATCAGAAATAAGTTTTAATGAAGATGTTTTTTAAAATATTTTGGAAGATGTATCTGACCCTGAAATGAATGCAAACTATCCAAATGAAGTATATGATGATTTAATTAGAGGTATGCTCTGAAATCTGGTCAATCCAGATATCCAGTCATCCATCTGAAAATTGATTAGATTCAGATTGATCTGTTTGTACGACTGGATTGACCGGATGGTTCAACAGATATTTAGTCAATCTGATGATCCATTTATATCACCAGATTCACCAGATCTACCAGATTTTTTTATAAAACTTTACATACTGTAATTGAAGGTGGAAGAGTCCTTTCTACAAAAAGAAAAAAAAGAACGTTAGTAATGTTCTTGTATTGAATTATAACTATCTCCCTACCCTCTTTATCCCATTTACCTCCAGGAGCTGGGCTGAAAAGTTCGTTCCTACAAAAAAGAAAAGAAAAATGAATGTTAATAAACATTCTTGTATAATAAAATAAAAAAGAAATACCCCCCTCTGGTCCCATTTATCCCATTTATCCCATTTACCTCATTTACCTTCAGNAGCTGAGCCNAAGAGTTCNTTCCTACAAAAAAGAAAAGAAAAATGAACATTAATAAACATTCTTGTATAATAAAATAAAAAAGAAATACCCTCCTCCGCCTCTATTTACCCCATATGCATTTACCCCATTTACCTCATTTACCTTCAGAAGCTGAGCCGAAGAGTTCATTCCTACAAAAAAGAAAAGAAAAATGAACATTAATAAACATTCTTGTATAATAAAATAAAAAAGAAATACCCCCTCCATCTCTATTTATCCCATTTACCCCATTTACCTCATTTACCTTCAGAAGCTAAGCCGAAGAGTTCATTCCTACAAAAAAAGAAAAAAAAATGAATGTTAATAAACATTCTTGTATAATAAAATAAAAAAAATACCTCCCTCTCTGCCTTTTTTTTACCCTATTTACTTTCAGGAGCTGAGTTGAAGTGTTCATTCCTACAAAAAATTAAAAAAAAAGAACGTTAGCAATGTTCTTATATTAAAATTTAATAACCACCCCCTTCAATTACCTCCAGGAGTCGAGCTGAAGTGTTCGTTCCTAAAAAAAAAGAAAAAAAAAGAACATTAGTAACGTTTTTGTATTAAAGTTTAATACCCTCCCCTCAATTACCTCTAGAAGTCGAGCTGAAGAGTTCGTTCCTATAAAAAAGAAAAAAAAACATTAGCAATGTTCTTGTATTAAAGTTTAATACCCCTCTCAATTACCTTCAGGAGTTGAGCTGAAGTGTTCGTTCCTATAAAAAAGAAAAAAAAAGAACGTTAGCAACATTCTTGTATTAAAGTTTAATAACCATCCCCCTTTAATTACCTCTAGGAGTCGAGCTGAAGTGTTCATTCCTATAAAAAAGAAAAAAAAAAGAACATTAGCAACGTTCTTGTATTAAAGTTTAATAACTACCCCCCTTCAATTACCTCCAGAAGCTGAGCCGAAGAGTTCGTTCCTACAAAAAAAAAAAAAAAAAAATATTAATAAACATTTTTATATATTAAAATAAAAAAAATCCTAAAAAAATAAAAAAAATACCAGATTTGATCAGATTATCTGATCAATCTAATCAATCTGGTCATCTGTATAACATCTGATCAATCTGGTGTTATCTAACGGATCCATCCAGATTATCTGAAATCTGTTCATTCCTTAATCTGGATTATCCAATCTATTCAAAAATAGATGATGGATTGAACAGATTTTACCAGAGCATACCTCTAGATTTAATGATACTGATTACAAAATATAAACTGAATAATAGGACAGAAAATGCGCAAAGGTAGAATGCTGTTCAATCGGGCATATATCCAATTGATAACTATTAAAATAATTAGTTAACATAGTATATATATCAGATTAAATAAAAATTAGTGATCAATAAGGTACATACCAGATTAAATACAATATAAGTAATTGGATTGACCGATTTATAATTATTTTATTAAGTGACAAAATCAGCAACCCAATTTGTAATTATTTGTAAAATTAACCTTCATAAAATTCGGCCTAAATTTGGCTGATTTTAAAAAAATTCACCTAAATTAGTAATGATGCACAATTTGACCCATATTCGGCTCTGCAGAATGATGGCTGAATTGCATACTAATTTTTATTAAAATTAAACTTATATTCGACCTTGCAGACTAATGGTCGAATTNTCACCCTTTTTTAAACAAAAATACAAAAAATGATGGCCGAATTACATGCTATAAAATAATAATGCAACATGTTGTTCACTTTCAATATAATATTAAAATATTATTATAGGTATATGTGGAGAATGTATATCAATTGACATCGTTGAATCAAGCTGTGTATCGATTTACATCATCGAATCAAGCGATTCTACTAACACTTGTGACATTAGAGTCTCGTTAGCAGGTAAAGATGTTGATTGTTCGGGATGTAATTCTAAAGAAGACGTTTGTTCATGTGCAGCTTTTGTGCGTAGATTGACCATTTATTCGTCACCTTTTGGTAAAAGTGGATTAGACATTGAAGAACTTGGAGTATTATATTCATCTAAGATATCGGCTGCAATAATTAATATCAACGGCGTTGGTTTGATATTTAACTTTGATTTATTTTACTAATTTCTAACTACTTAATTGAGTTTAATTTTATTAATAGAANTATAAATAAAGGTGCAAAATGCACGTTAATTTACTGATATTTGACTTTGATTATTTTAATTGATATTAATGTATGTTTATCTTTTTATTAATATTGATTTGATATTTTATTTGATTTTGATATTTAAAAATTTAATGATTAAAAGTCTAATTTAATACGAAGTATAATAAATAGCATAAAAAAAAAGACATAAAAGGAGGACAAATTCTCTTGTTTCATGCAAATAAATATTCTCTTTTTTTTTTTTAAAAAAAAACAAATATTTTGAAAATAAATTTTGAAAATAAAAATGTCTCGCAGAAAATCTTCATCATGCCAACCACCACGAAATAATCTGCTTTCATCAATATCATCCCATCCTAATACACCATGAAATAATCTGCCTTTATCAACATTCTCATCAATGTCATTCCAGCCTTTGTCCAATCCCAATACACCACGAAGTAATCTGCCTTCTCCAACATCTTCATCAATGTCATTTCAATCTACATTCAATCCCAATACACCATGAACTTCAGAACCTTTTAGACTCTTTGTGCTGGCAGATATTTTAGCTTCGATAGGCCAAATACTTTCAACACCTTCTACACTAAGAAATTCATCAACACCACCTCGACCTAAAATTACCACAACTTTATCAACACCATCTCAACCTAAAATCACATTATCACCACCTTGTCCTAAAATCACTACAACATCATCATCACCTCGACCTAAAATCACTACAACCTCATCAACACCACCTCGACCTAAAATCACATCATCACCACCTCGACCTAAAATCACCACAANATCATCAACACCACCTCATCCTAAAATCACCACAACCTCATCATCATCACCTCAAATTAATATACGAAACAACACATCCTCAGTATCTTCTTCTCCATCCCAACAATCTGTTGTAATGTCAAATATTATTAAAAGATATCCAAATATCAACATACCAAGAAGTCGTTAAACTTCAGGTCATGAAGAAGAAGCGGTATCTGGTAAGTAAATCAAATTTGTCATACAACAATATATTATATTACATATATACATATCCCTCAATGTAAAATTTATAATAGAAGTCGATAAGTTAATAACTGAAAATGGCCAACTTCAGGACGAATTATATAGAGAACAATTAATGGTAGCTGAGTTGAAATGGAAAATAGACAATTTAGAAGGTAGTCTTCAGCAAGTAGAGGAGGAGAACACCTTGTTGTGTGAGTATAATGGAATATTTGGAGTTGAAATGGACAAATTATATGAAGAGAATAAAGCTCTTCAAGATGAACTCGAACGATACTGACAAATTTGTATAACTTGATCAATTACTAATCCTTTGCTAATAGAATAATTTAAAAAAGATTAAAATCAAAAAAAAGATCTCCAGACGAAGCTAACGATATAGCAGCGAGAGTAAGAATCGTTAGTTTGTAATCGAACTTATGTATACAGCCTTTTTACTATTCAATTTTAATTTTTTGTTATTTAGTCTGAAATGAAACATATTTTGAAAGGCCAAATCCCTGACGAATATACATTAGATTACGACAAGACTTTCGTCAAATAGTCAGATAAGATCTACAAGAAATTGATTCCCAAATTAAAGAAATTGATAAGTGAGCATTATAATCTGTTAGTCATTCAATTGTCTAATTGGTTACGATCGATACATAAGTATAAAAGAGACAGAATAAGAAAGTAACAATCAGGCCAATTAGACAGAGATGACTGACGTATGCATATAAATGCCTGCTTGTCCGAAGTAAGTAGTATTTTATTTTAATATAATTCTTTTTGAGTTATTTAACAATTAATCTTTATACATTCAACAGAAAAAAAACAGGAGACTCAAAATGGCCATCAAGCTTTATGAGCAAAATAATGATAATTTACAGGAATTTGATAAAGACAAACTGCTATCAATTCTCATTCAGAATGGGTACCATTTTATCGAACAATCAGACTCGGAAGATGAAACGTGACAAAAATTGCCAGATAACAAGCGATTTTTGCATGTATACGACCATGGGTGGCGTTCGGAGAAGGTAATAAAGCAATTGATTGTTATTTATTTATTTTAGTATTTATTCGGCCTTCATTTTATCTTTGTTTTTAATAGTTGAAGTACCTACTTTGGGATGTATTAGACTCCGCTGCTGAGAAAATTTAACATGCGAAAAGCAGCAGAAGCGAATATACGATGATGATACCTACTTCACGTATAGCAAACCGCCTGAGAACACTTCCGAATGGGCATACGATGCTGAGAAAATCAAAAATAAAGTAACGGACATCGAAATGCTCGAATACAGAGTTAACGATAACAATGATAAAATGACTCAATATGATGATGCGAGTTTAACAGATCTGAATTTAGATTATTTATTAAATTCGGCAGAGATGAATCTGATCTGGCCCGAAGATTTAGACGAAATCGGCAAAAGCTCGCAATCGGTAAGTTGAATTGGTTTTTATTAATTTTATCACAAACTAAAATTATTTACATTATACTAGCAAAAAAAATCATGAAAAGAAAAGGAGTCAAAAAGGGAAAAAAAGCCGATCCAGAAGAAGAAACTATTGACGCTATTTTCAACGTGAAAGTAGTATATTCCGATTTATAACTAATTCTGATCTTTACGCTATTAAAAAAGTTTCCAAATCAAATGTCACATGCATTTTTCTTTCGTAACTTTATCTTTTTTCTCTTTTTGTTATTTTTATATTNTATANTTAGTTTTATATNATTAAACNGAGTTTTTTGGTAGTTTTATATGAATATTATTATATGGATTTTTGTAGTTTTATAGGATATTATATTGGACGCTTTATATAGAACAAATATTGTTGATAAATAGGTCAAACTAGAGAGTTTTTAAGGTGGAATATATGGGTTTTTAAAGATCAAATATTGGTTTTTTAAGGTTGAATATATGGTTTTAAAGGTCGAATTTGCTTTTTTTTAAAGTTTAATAAAGTATAAATGACATCTGAATTTTCTTTTCAAATTTGTGATGATTGGCAACCTAACTGCGCCAAAAATTGACCTTAATTTGACGCAGGTTAGATCATCATTCGACCTAGATTTGACCTGATCAAATTTAGGCTGAATTGTCCTATTTTGATTAGTGCTGATTGCATACAAAGTAAATACCCGATTGATAACCTTGCAGATACCTGATTGATAATCTTGATGTGTACGAATTACGCCAAAATTTGGTCATTAATCGGGTACCTTGCTGAAAAAAAACAAAAAAAATTGGGGCTCATTTAGGTCATTCTAGGGTATCCTAAAATGACCTAAATGAGCCCAATTTGGCATTGTTTTACCTGTGATGATAATAAAATTTTTTAATAAATATAGAAATCTTGTTACGTCTCCTTTTTTAAAATCTATTGAACAAGGACGTAAATATATGGATAATATGAAATTACCAAATATGACTTATCATAAAACTTGTATAATAAACTATAATAATGATGAATATTATCTTCATTATTGACCTTTAATAAATTGTATAAAAAGTATTTTATCTATTTCTGATATATCAGAAAACTTTGCGTTGTCTTTTGAAAAACTTGAGGTAATTGTTTATTTATACAACCTAATATTTTATATTATGAACTTATATATTTATTCATTTCTAAAGCATAATGGAAAAAGGGCTTATAGTAAACAAATTACTGGAATATGGTGAGAAAATGCAGAGATATTCTTACCAATGGGTGCTAAGCTTTTATCTTTAATATTATATTCAGATGCTACAAATGTTAATGTAATAGAAAAGAAACAGATTCATCCTATTTTTGTAACAATAGATAATATTAAAAATTGGAGGCATAATAAATAAGATGCTAAACAGCTATTAGGATACTTGACAATTTTAAAAGCTAGGGATAATACCAAAAAACAGTCTGAAAATTTTAAGAATGCTATTCACAAAGCCTTTCACAAATCTTTAGAAGTGTTACTTGATCCTGTTTTATCATTAAATAATGGCATAGATTTGGATTTAAATAATGAGAAGATTTGGTTTTTCTCTCAAATTTCAATTATAATTGCAAATTGGTCAGAAGCTGCAACATATTGTTTTACTTACAAGTCGGCTATATCAAACTTTCCCTGTCATTTTTGTTTAGGACATTAATTTAACTGCAGATAAAATAGAATCATGAACATATAATAATATGTGCCAATTTTTTGAACAAAATTCATCAAAATCTATTTGCATTGAAAATATGCATAATTTTTTTGAAAATTTCTGTAAGTTTGCATGATATTTGTGATTTGTTTATATAAATTAATTAATATTTATTCATATTATTTATCTATTTTAAGTTATATAAATATCTATAAAGCCACAGTAACTGATAGAATGCATCATCTCGATTTAGATCTATTTCATTATCTAATAGATTGTACATGAGATATTTTAAAAAACTAGCACAGTAATTCTTTAGTGGATGAAATAGATCGTAGATTAGCTGCAATATCAAGATTTACTGAATTAAAAATCTTTACAAATGGTTTACAATCAATTGCTAGACTAATAGCTAATGAACATTATAATTTAATGAAAGTGATGGTTTTTGTAACAGATAATTTATATAAAGAAAATACCAAAAATATTAAAAATTTTATTAAAAATAAA
Organism: Glomus cerebriforme; assembly: GCA_003550305.1. Lineage (NCBI taxonomy): Eukaryota > Fungi > Glomeromycota > Glomeromycetes > Glomerales > Glomeraceae > Glomus > Glomus cerebriforme. Next base: position 989 of record QKYT01001003.1, on the reverse strand, counting down.
GATTTGTATAGCTCTATAAAACATGGAATAAAATATATGAAATCAGTAGATATGAAATATTTAAAGAAAGTGATTTGAATAAATTCAAAATATGTACAATTATATTATACAAAAATAGACTCTATTTATTAATGCTTAAAAATTTTTAGAAATCAATAGACAATTGGTTACAAAGATTTATCAAAGCTTTCCAAAGTACTTCTCCTTCTGGATTAAAGCTACCGAAACTACACTTATGGGTGTATCATATAATTGATTCAATTTGATCTTTTGGCACAATTAATAGATATACTACAGAGATATATGAAAGCCTTCATAAAGATTATGTTAAATCTTCCTATCGGTTAAGCAATAAAAAAAATGTTAAAACTCAGATAATGCAAATGGTAAGAATTAATTGAATATAATATTTCACAATATCATATTAAATTTATAAATATACAAAATTGATAATTAGATTCAATAGCAATTAATTGCAAATGTAACTTCTTAATTAATAAATTTGGCAACTACTCCTCATACATTTAAGTTCTCAGCAGAACTTTTTAAATTTTTACTTAGAAATGCACAGTCTTTTTTTGAACAAGAATCTAATGTAAATGCAAAAATAGTAGCCAGATTTACTAATTTTTCAGATTGTCTAAATTTGTATTTGAGTTAATTGAAAGATCATAAAATTATTACGGATGAAAATCATGTATTAATATATGGATCAGTTACTTTGGAAAATAGTGTCATAATGCATGATACTAACAGTTATCATAATAAACCTTGGTTTAGCAATGTATTTGTTCATATGAATTCTGAAGAATTATTTGAATATACTTCTGATCAAGGCATTTGTTATGGTCAGATAATTGTTTTAATTTATTTAACAAATAATTGTATAATATACTGATTTGGTATATTTCATCGGCAAATTTTTTAGTCCGCAGATTTGTGCAGGTCTGCAATATCGTTATATTTGCACAGTTCTTTAATAAAAATTG
>QKYT01001002.1:7591-30244 GCA_003550305.1 Glomus cerebriforme | reverse complement strand
CTGGATAGCAGTCCACTTCATCAGTATTCGTCATAAATTTGGATAAAACATAAGAGCTTGCAATGTGTCGTGATGATATTGCCGAGCCGAATATTTCAGAACCAATTCGACATCTTCCAAATTGGTTCATCTTGACATGAATAATTATTGAATCATCGGTTCCTTCTCCAAACGGTTTCCNAAAATTGTACATTTCGTAGGTTGNCATATAATAATCAACCATTCGGTCAAGCATTTCGCTTGACAATAATACATCTTCAGATGANGATCTTAACATTTCACCTGAAAATTGTTCTCTTCCAGTAATCACTGAGGTCCAAATATCTATAGAATAAAGTAAAAATCAATATATCTCATCAGAGGAAAACTCATCTGTTACTGATAAAGATCTAACATTCGGTCAATTCTCGTATAATTTAATACCCTTCAGGTTTATTTCAGAACTTTTAGTCATAATCTGTACATCAAACATCATTCTTCACATAAGTTCTGATTCGATATATTAGTGGCTATTAGGCAAAGAGCCTAAAAAATATGAGAATTAGTAAGTAAAATTAACCAAAAATTAATAAAAATATATGTAAATTTGATTTACCTAACATACCATTTATATGCTCAAAGGAAAAATACCAAAAAGCATATAAAGGTTCATAATTAAATGAGCATTCACATAAATGAAGTGCCAAATGTAGATTCGGCATAATTTGGTCTCAACCATAATATTAGTTTCACTATTTCAATTAATTTTTGATGAACTTCAGTCATTATATCAACCTCAACAATTCTATTAATAAAGAGCTGACAAACTCTTATGAAATATGTAAGAATTTTATGATTATCATGATCCCAAAATGAGACAGTTGAATAAATTGTAAAAAAAAATTTCTACTGATTGGCAGTGAAATTCGAAAAACCTTCACCACAATATATTTTTTCTAGAATCTGACTGATATCTACTAGTACAAAAAATTGATTCATCTTTTTCTGTACTTCATTTAGAATATTCTTTGTTAATATTCCTTGATCTATTCAGATTTGCTTTACAATCCACCTTATAATGTCTAGGAACAGGTAGTACATCAGACTACTATTGTAAAATAAATAAGATTAAAATATGATAACTGCAGCAATTTGGACCTCTAATACCAATTTGCTTCACAAATAATTTTCTTAAAACTTTAGAATAACAGTATCTCCATCTCAAAGCATTCTGATGATGTTGAGTGAAATCTCAAGTAATGAACCATTCATCAATATCATTTATACCAGTAAAGTTATACTAGCGATTCTTATAATTGGCCTTCTTTTGGTATCTATGGCATGAAACTAATGCTAAATTATGGCCGCATATTTTTCTTGCAGCAGGAATGTCACATGATATAAGTATTAATGCTGCACGAATTCTTTTTCCTTTTAGACATTCATTTGTATTCAAAGTCACTCCATTCCAAAGTGACTCTAACTCATTAACAATTGGTGCCAAATAATGATTAATTTTGTGCAAACTAACTTCNTTCAGTCCAGGTAACAGACCAAGAAATAGCAAGTTTTCACGACAGAAGTGAATATCATGTGGCAAATTGCAAATAGCCATGTATATTACTCCTGTACTATGCATCATTCCATCATATGGCTGAAACTAATCAAGGTTCAGCATAAGACTGAGATGCAAATCTGCTACTTCAGGTCAGATAAAAACAGTCAAATTATCATCTTTGAAAGTTCTTCAGACTTCTCTATCATAAATATTAGTCAAAATATTATCCATCTTTGACCGAGTTGTCCAATGTCTAAGAGAACTTTTGAAACCAGATCGATGAAGCATTATTGCCAATTGATTATTAATTCTGCTGGCAAACAGATATATCAATTCAAGCTGAATTATGATCGAAGCATCTAATGATTTTGTTAGTCAAGATAAAGGTTTTTGGCACAAATTCAACTGATAGGTTGATGAATTGAGAAATCCAACATGATGACATTTCATAATTGCAGGAGTTACATCTTGACAAAAGTTTTCTACTTCATTCTTTTCATAAAGCTTGTGGCATTTTAGGCAAGGTACAAAGGCCTGAAATTGGTCTTTCAAACCAAGCTTATTTCTTGCTATGTAAAGTGAATCTGGAAATGTAACAAAATCATTACCCCTAATTTCATTCTGAACCAATTTCATGAATTTTATTAAAGATTCATTTGCCATTTCTGGTATATTGAACCTTTTTCAAAAGTTCATTATCCATAAGAGTATCCATAAAAATTGATCATTATGGATTGTGTGCGTAATATTTGCATCATAAAATGATTCCAAGGGAGGATATGAATAATCCTCAAAAATTTTATTTGGTTCATTATCGGTGCTTTGCCTTTGCTCAGATTCAGATGGTTCAAAATAATCCTCAAAAATTTCATTTGGTTTATTATTTGCTGAAATATCAGTGCTTTACTCAGATTCAGATGGTTCAATTAGTTTAATTGAGTATTTGGTATACCTTGAAGTGCGTTCTCGAGGTAAAAAGTAAATCGATGTCAATATACGAATTGTCTTCCATTATATCCTGATTTTCTTCTGTATTAACAGATCATTCAATATTCTGCATCAAAACTTCAATTGAAGTCAAATGAGATGATTCGTCAGTATACATGTCTTTATAAACTTCTTGATCTTCTTGACATATATTCATATTAGAACTTTGTGAGAAAATTTTATTATCAGCTGATTCATGTCTCTTTTTTATATGAGTATTAACCAATTTTCTCTCACATTTGTTGCAAGAACATGGAACTTTTATTCTTTTTTTTAGTTATGTTAATAGCGTTAGTAGTATCTGGTCAATAATCTTTATTAAGTATATATAATAATTTTCTATTTCAAACCATTTTGTGCATAAAATAATAAACTTGGTAAACACCTCATTTGAAGTCTATTTAATTGATTTAAATTTAACGCAGTAAAAAATGTAATGAAACTTGTTCTATTAATTAAATTGATTAAATTAAATTGATTAAACTAAAAATAAACAGTAAAAAATGTAATGAAACTTGTTCTATTTAATTAAATTAATTGACTTAAATTGATTCAACTAAAAATAAACAGTAAAAATGTAACAAAATTTGTTCTATTTAATTAAATTGATTGAATTAAATTAATTTAACTAAAAATAAACGGTAAAAAATGTAACAAAATTTGTTAATTTGATTAAATTGACTGAATTAAATTAATTTGACTAAAAATAAATAGTAAAAATATAACAAAATTTGTTCTATTTAATTAAATTGATTGATTTAAATTGATCAATTAAAAATAGACAGTAAAAATGTAACGAAATTTGTTCTATTAATTAAATTGATTGAATTAAATTGATTCAACTAAAAATAAATAGTAAAAAATATAACGAAACTTGTTCTATTTAATTAAATTAATTGAATTAAATTGATTCAACTAAAAATAAATAGTAAAAAATATAACGAAACTTGTTCTATTTAATTAAATTAATTGACTTAAATTGATTAACTAAAAATAAATAGTAAAAAATGTAATGAAATTTATTAATTTGATTAATTTAAATTGATTTATAAAAATAAAGCAGTAAAAGTATAATGAAAACTTAATGATCAATATCACTAAAGTTTACTGAGAGTTTAATTAAATCTATAAAAAGAGTGATATTTTAGCTTATTTTTTTTCACTTCTCTCTTGAAAGTCTAAAATTCATTATAAATTAATATACAAATATGGATCGTGGAAAACAAACTGATAAAAATATGAGTTAAAAACTAAAGAGAGATCGCTTTCACCTTCAAATTTCCGAAGATTTATTGAATAACTGTGCAACATCTGTCATTTCTTCAGGAAGTGCACTAGTAACGATAAAAAAAATTCACCTTCCAACAAAATATTTACTTAATAAAAATCATGAAAAAGATTTAACAAATGTTCAAGATTCAACTCACGTTCGGCAAGAATCAACCCATACTAGTTCAGAATATGAGAGTGACTGTTGATTTTGGTTATATAATTTTATTTAATTATTATTCACTTTCTAATNTTATTTTCTACATTTGACTAGACTTAAAAGCTGAAAACTAGAATTTAAAGTTCCAAAATGAAAAACTTCGATGGCAATTAGAGGAACTCGGTGAAAAATTTCAGATGATATCTTCAGATTTAAAAGGGTTGCAGGAAAATAATGAATATTTAATGAAAATTAATCAAGAATTCGGTTGTGAAAATGATCAACTTTTCACAAATCTTAAGAGGTATCAGCAGTCCGGTCATGAAAATGATTAACTTTTTGCAAATTTTAAGAGATATCAGCAGTCGTTCGAACCTCGATCAAATAAGCGAAAGGAAAAAAAAAGAATCAGAGAAAAAAAGACAAAAGAGTAGTTCGCACTCTAAATCGAAGAAAAAATGCTCTATTAGATATAAGAGCAGTTCAGAGGATAGTAGTACAAATGAAAGTTCATCCAGTTCATATGATAACGAAAAGAACATTAGGGTTCATCCAATTTTCTTAGACGATTTTATGATTTATACTGACACTTATCAAATTTTTTTTCTTTCTTTATTTGCAAATAATTTAGGCTGGAATAGAGACAATTTTGAAAACTATTCCTCCAGATTTTGATATGAACTATAATGAAACGTTCAATAGCCAATCAAACATTAAAATTTGAGGAAAACTCATTTCAGAATTGATTAAGACTTTAAAACTGAATTATTATGCTTCTTATGATCAAATAAGCAAATGGCTCCAAACACTTCATAGATCAAGGAGAAGTAGAAATAATTACAAAATAAAAGGGTGAATTGACACAGATAATCGTTAATTACATGCCAATAGCTGTTTAAATGAAGTATAATTTATCACCTAAAATTTATGTTTATTATATATAGTAATAACTTTCGTGTTTATAATAATAAACAATTAGAAAAGGACGTGTCGAATAAAAGGAGCGAAGACTCTTTACTTGAATCATAATAATGAAATCATGAAGTATGATGAGAAAGAGCTTATTGAATTATTGGCAGATAAAAAACCTACTCTCCAGAAATGAGCGAGACAGACAAAGAGTTTCAAAGCCATATAATAAACATATATGACGGATCTCTTATAGAGATCAGACGAGGTTCTGTATCTAATATTTTATTTTTTTTATTTGTATATTTGATATTTACATTGTTATTATTTGTTTCAGTTAAAGAATCTTCTTCGAAAAGTTCTCAATCCATATGTTCTAACATTATAATCAGCTCAATTAATAAGAAACTGAAATTACAATGACAAAATGCAACATTACGATCTCCTCCATCCATTAAATATATCTGAGTAGTCTTATTTTCAACAAAAAGACCAAGAATTTGATATTGATATTGAAGATAAATATATCAAAAAATGTTTAATATGCTGAAATTTTATGGTGACAAATACTAGTTCTTTCCATTATTTTTTCCTATACAGAAGAAAATAAAGAATACCTTGATGAACACTTTGATAATTATTATGAATATAGTAAATCTTCAAAAACTGGGACAAAAGGTTCAGAATATTTATTACAAGTTTCGGTATAATTTATGATAATATTTCTAACTTTATTTCATTTATTTTTTAAAAATTCTAATCAANTNGTANAATAACNAAATNNTCCTGTCAGTNNATATACTGTGNNAGATTTCGTTTAAAATTTTTATTTGTATTGTATTTGTATTGTATTATTTATATATTAATAAAATAAATAAATAATTACTATTGTTATATTTGTATTGGTGTATTGACTACCGAATGTTAGTTTAAAAGTTACAAAATTTGATATAATAAATGCTGATAATAATGTCACATCTGAGTGGTACTGAAGGATATTAGATATTTGCTTGAATATTAACTGATTGGTTATTATGAAATTTAACATAAGTTTGATCAAAATCTACATCTGAGTGGTACTGAAGAGTATTGATATTTGCTTGAATATTAACTGATTAGTTATTATGAAATTTAATATAAGTTTGATCAAAATCTACATTCAAATGGTACCCGAAGAGTAACATAGATTTCGATTAGCATTAGAGCATAATTCGGCCTAAAATCAGCCAGCTGAAATTTAGCCAAAATGGACTATTTTGACTAGTGTTTTGATAAAAATATTAGCTCAAACTAAGTCAGCTTGAGCCAACTTGAACTTTACATATAATAAATTTTTTTATAAGATTGATTACATATGTTTTAGCCTTTATAACATTTTTTTTTGAAGATAAGCTGACTAAGCAATCATTTTATTAGAAATACTTAAAGACATTTTACCATTCTATACATATACTAATAAGGTTGCTATGTAGAGATAAACCCTTATATTAAAGTATTAAGCCTAACTTATCACATTTATACCATATAGGTCCTCAGAGTGAGGTTGTATTGCTGAATCTTCTTAGATAAGAAATGCTTTGAATTTTCTTCATATTCCAATGCCAGATACCAAAGATAATTATTTTACCAGCTAATGCTAATTTACAGAATAAAGAATATATACCTAATGTTATGATCTGGATGAATCCGTGATCCATAGTGTTATAATCCAGATGAATCTGTGATCTGTTAGTTCAATCCATAATTAATTTTTGATCCGGATAATTGGCAGATCTATCCAGATTGCATCTGGATTCATCTGGATTCATCCAAACAATCTGGATGACTAGATGATTGCTAAAGTTTTAGCTACATTATTATATATTACCAATGAAAATCTGTATTACATATCAATATATCATAACACAATTATTTAGATTTTGGCAGTTCTTTTTGCTTTAAAACAGACTGACGACATGTCCCTTGAAGTAATTTCAATGGGTGGAGGGGATTTTTTTTAACTTTTTAATTTAAGAATGTTATTAACATTTTTCTTTTTCACTTTTTTGTAGAAACAGATTTTTTGACACTAACTTAAAGGTAATTTCAAGGGGTGGAAGGGTTTTTGTTAACTTTTTAATATAAAAACATTTATTAACATTTTTTTCTTTTTCTTTATTATAGGAATGGATCTTTTGATACTAATGGCATGTCTCTTGGAAATAATTTTGAAGGGTGGAGGGAGAATTTTTTTAACTTTTAAATATAAGAATGTTATTTACGTTCTTCTTTTCTTTTTTTTTGTAAAAATAGACTTTTTAATACTGATTTGAAGGTAATTTTAAGGGTGGAAGGATTTTTGTTAACTTTTTAATATAAGAACATTTATTAATGTTCTTCTCTTTCTCTTTATTGTAAGAATAGATCTTTCAGCACCAATAGCATATTTTCTTGGAAGTAATTTTGAAGGGTGAAGGGGAAATTTTTTTAACTTTTAAATATAAAAGCATTATTTAGATTCTTCTTTTTCTCTTTTTTGTAGAAATAGACTTTTTGGTACTGACTTGAAGGTAATTTCAAGAGATGGAAGGTTTTTTGTTAACTTTTTAATATAAAAATATTTATTAACATTTTTCTCTTTATTGTAGGAACAGATCTTTCGGTACCAACAGCATGTTTCTTAAAGGTAATTTCAAAGAATGGAGAGATTTTTTTTAACTTTTTAATATGAGAATGTTGCTAACATTCTTTTCTTTTTTTTTAGTTTTCTTTTTTTTAGGAATAATCTTTTGGCTTGAGTCCAGCTCGGCTCAAGCTAGTATAAAAAATTGCAAAGATGTTAGAAGATAATTGAAAAATTAAGTTTCATTAATTATATTATCTCCTTCAAGCTTAATACAAATTTGTTGTAAATTAAATTAGTACTTTCACATATAGTTTTAGGAAGTTTTTTACTTTTTTTTTGAAAATGAGATGATTAATACATTTTTTTATAAATTTTGGAAAATGGAAATAGCAATTAGAATTTATTAGCTAAAAATCTTTATTATAATACAATACATAATTAATCTAATTAGTTAATAGTTCCAATGTATATAATAGGCGATACAATAATATTATCTAAATTTACTTAATAATATAATTTGTATATTATTTGCAATTTTCACTTTAAATTAAATAAAATAATAATTCACTAAATATATACAGAGGGTGATTAATATTATATGGACTGCTGATTATTATATATTAATGTAATATAAATTAATATATTATTCTGTACTTACAGTCATAATAAATAAACTAGTATACTTTATATTTTTCAGAAATTTTTGCAAGTATAAGAATGCTCACTGCAAAAATTCTGATTTGTATAACTAGCATAATAAATAGTTAAAAATTTAAAAAAATGTCATAGTTCGGTCATTATTAATCTGATCAATATGTATTTATCATCATTTGAATTATTTCAACAAGATGAATACAATAAGCTAAATATCATGAAAGACTAACCATTGGATCCAAAAATATTGTAGAAAACATCTAAATTTTTAAAGTGTAATTGTACATTGAATATTGATCATACAAAGACGATTTTATTATCATTCGAATCCTCTCAATGAGACGAATCTACAGACAGATAACAAAATTATCTGGTCACTTTTCAAAGTGAAATAATTTTATATATGTAATATAATAAAAATAAAAATTAAAACAAAATGTTTTTATTTATGACTTGATTTATTAATTTATAAAAAAAATTAATAACTAATACTATGGCCATTTGTATCAATAATTGCCTCAATTCTCTGGAACATACTTTCAACTAATTTTTTATAATACTCTGAGGGAATGTCTTCCCATGCTTCCTTTAAATACTTTTCAAGTACTTCAAGATTAGGCGGTGATGGAGTATGATGGCGGACTATCATTTTCATCTCTGATCAAAGGTTCTTGATCGGGTTTAGATCAGAACTTTGAGCTGGCCAACCAAGCGTCTTGATTTTGGCATTTTCACGGGCAGACACAGCAACTTTTGAGTGATGTGGTGGGACATTATCCTCTTGAAAAATTTTATTACTCTTGGAAAATACTCATGTAAGGTAGGCACAATATAATCATTAATAATTTTAACATGTGTTTGCCAGTAGCAAAATCTTTTAATGAAACAATTGTCTCAAGTTCATGTTAACAAAAACTCCCCAAAACATTCTACTAGGACTATGTTTTACAGTAACTGCAATACAGTCAGGATTTAATTGTTCCCCAGGTTCACATTATACCCTTTCCTGATAACCTTGTTGAAACTGTGTAAAAGTACTTTCATCTGAAAAAAGTACTCTTCTCCATTTTTTTGCTCCCTAATTTTCATGTTCATGAGCCCATTCAAGATGAGCCTGATGATGTGTCTCTGTCATTGCAGGCTTTTTGCAAGGTATATAAGCAGTAAGTCCAACTTTTATTGAGATTATGGTGTATAATAGTAGCAGAAATAGGCTGCTTTGTATGAGATGTCCATACAGTTGCAAGCTTTTTTAAACAAAGTCTGCGATTTTTACCATTTTCTTGAACAAAAGCTTTAAGTTCTTGTTGAGCTTGTGAATTAAGAAGTGGTGAACAACCAGTTTGCTTTTTAGGTGTTAAAGAGTGTGTTTTATGAAGACACTTGAGTATATTATTAACAGTTGTTTTCTCACACCCCAACCATTTAGCTATGGTACGACTTGATTGTCTGCAGTTATGACTATATACGATAGCACCATGAGTTTTTAGGATAAGTGGTTTCATTTTTCTAGAAAGTTTTAGAGAACAAGAGGCTAAAAGCTTATTTATTAGAACTATAAGTATAAAATCATGTGTTATTTATATCACATTAACACGTGATGATTTACATAAACATCGCAAAATAAACTGGCCAGATAATTTTGTTATCTGTCTGTAATGAATATAAAATCATAAAATTTCAATCAATAGATACTGAAATATCTTTAAATGTCTGTATAACATTAATTACCTTCTATATAACCAATTATATTTATTTAACAATTTGTTATAAACAATTAACATAACACACATAACACTAAAAATAACATTCTGTAAAAAATAAAATTTGATTATTTAGAAGTAGCAGATGGATGAATTAAGGGCAACATTTTAGAATTGCATTTTAAAAATATGATTCTTTTGAATAATTCGGGACTCATTCTAATTCTTTTTGGCCTCATAATATTACCTGCATTAGAAAATATCCTTTCAGATGCCAAAGATGCTGCAGGTACAGATAAATATTTATGTACTAATGTTGCTATATGGGAAAAATACTTTTTTTATTATGCGACCACCAGATGAAAGGATTTTCCTCCCAATCAATTTCATCCAATTTTAAGAATTCTTGTACTTTATCATCTACGGTTTTTGGTCCAGATTTTTGAAATTTTGTGAAAACTAAGTTTTTATATTTAACTCTTGATTTTGGTGTTGTAAAATTAGAATAATTTGAATTTGATGAAGATTAACTATCACTATGACCTTCCAGTTTTAATTCTTCAACTTTATCATGTAATAATTCTTTTATCTGTAATTGAGTATATACAGATACATCTTTAAGACTTTTCGTATGAAGGTCTAACAAGATAGCCAAAAGAATATTGGGATTTTAAAAATCTCAGTAATAATACAAGCTTTCATATAGTTTTTCTTTAACTTTATCTAACAATTCAGATATATTTATAGGTATGTTAATTTGATGTTGACTAGATTCTTTCTCATTAAATACATCCTCATTATTTGTTTCTTCTAAACTATCAGCAACTGGTAATGGTGATAAAGGTGGTNATNAGAGNTGTGAAGAATGTCTTGCTAATCTTCCTTTGATTTCTTCAATTACTGGATTTATAATACTATATGTACAATAAGAGCTACCGCCTAAATAATCAGTTACTTCTGCAAATAATTCTAATACATCAACTAAATTTTGTATTAGATTCCATTCTTGTATAGTAATCATAATTTCTTTCAATTATTTAGAATTTTTTTTAAATTAATATTAGTTTCACAAGCCAATCTTGTATTAAGAATAATTATTACATCTTGAAGAAGTAATAATCTTTGCCACGCATAATAAGAACTATTCCACTACATTTCGCAATCTTGAATTATAGTATGTAAAATTTATCAGTTTTTTTTATTTTCTAGCAATTACATTTAAATAATTAAATTAGAATTTATTTTTATTAATAATTCTAACAAAAATTAATTACCTCATTATCATTTCCTTTATTTAAACTTTTCTGAACATCTTCTAACTTCTCAGCTTGGAAAAAAAATTTATTAATCATTTTATCCTTTGAATTAATTTTTTTACTGGCATCAATCCCTTTCCAATAATTAGTTGTAATTTATATAATGCACAGGCATGCCATTCAATTTCATCCATACTTTTTACACATTTTTTGACATTACTTTCATTGTTAGTTATAATAGAATACACTTTAGATCGCAAATTCCATTTACCAACAATTTCTTCAATAGAATCTTTAATATTTTCAGAGGTATGTGGATACCTGACATGAGAAAGTATAAGTGTGATTTCACAAAGATTATATTGTTGATTAAGATACGAACATATGATGCCAAGAAAACCATAATTATTTCATACTGTTTACAGATCTAATGTGAGAGAAACAGAGGTAATAGGTTCTAACAAATCAGTTAAAGCCTTAAAAGTATAATTATAAGTAATATGAATCATAGCTTTAACACTTTTAGAATTTGGCATATCAAATTTTGGATCTAATTCATAAATAAGTCTATGAAAGATATGTGTTTAACTATTCTTAATAGTTGAGCTGTATAAAGAATAAAGTCTACTAAAAATTGGCATAACTCAAGTTGATGACTTTCATTATGTTTTTTAGTTATTTTTTCATCTATAAAAAAAATTCTTAGTAAAAAATCTCTATCAAAAAATAAATTATACTATTAAAATAAATTATTATATACCTGAGAAATATTATTTTGTTCTGGAAAAAGTTCATGCTTGTTTGTTAAATGCTCTATGCAATTCTTAGTAGAATCACTTGTTTTATACTCTTTTTTACACGGAATATTTGTGCCCATTATTTCCAAATTGCAGATTGCAATTTGCTCATCATTACGAATTTCTATATTAAAATACCTCCAAACCCAACTTGTTTTTTCCCTTTTATTAGTAGTTCTTTTTATATCATTAGGATTTTCTAATAGTTCGTTAAGATTTTCTTCTATATTTGACTAATAAGTAACTGAAAGACACAACTGAAAATAACACGAAATATATTTAAAAAAATAGACGTGTCAAATTATTAAAAAGGCAAAAAATTCTCCCATTGGTTATAATTAACATATATAAAATAAAGTTTGTTAACAATTTTATTTAATTGAATTTTTTTCATGATAAAAAGATCAATTTTAGTAATAGGCATTCAGATTATTTATCCAGATTCATTCATCTTTTTTATTCGGATATCCGCTTTTTTTCATCCAGATTCATCCATCATCTGGCTAAATTCTAATGGATAATCCGTTTACTTTTGGATCAGATTATCTATCAAATTAACAGATTAACCAGATTCAGATCATAACATTACACATACCAAATACACTTAGATCTTCAAACTAGTTAGAAACATTATAAAAACCTATACAACTTTTGTAAAAGAGATTATAGAAACTGGCTGCTAGTACTAACCTCCAGGAAGAAAACTTAAATAATTATCACTAAAAATAAAAAGAAAAAAACTAAACTAATCCTATCTTTATTTCTCTATTCCAATGAGATTGATACTAAGTCACCCTAATAGATGCTTCAGATAAATCAAGTTAACTGCTTATACTGTCTTGTCTGAAGGCCATCATCTAGTATCTATCTAATCTGAAATTGTAATTCCTTATACCATCCATCCCACTGGTAGTTTTCTGAATAGACCAATTCCTTACAGTACTACCAGACATTCTTCTAAAAATTGAGTCGACTGCTTACCAAAGAGTAAATCTGCACTTATGTACCATGACCGTTCAGCTTGTCTTTATTGAAGAATCTTTATTCTTGATATGCCTATTACAAAAAATAACATTCAGCCTCATATCTACTTCCATCAAAAACTTACGTTAATGTAAACTGATCCTGTACCCATGTCTTTTGCATCTTTTTAACTTTTTTTGATTTTCTGAATAATCACTAATCATAATATAACCTTAAGGAGCAAAAATAATGATCATCATCTGTAAAACTAAAACTAAAGGAATGTGTTATAATAAGAGAGCTAATTACCAACAGGTAATCAGCTATCAATCAATTTTTTAAGTACCTTTATCTTCCACCAGAAATCCAAAAATAATGTTGAGTATTAAAAAAATAAAGCAAGAACTAAAGAAATTTTCCCTGCCAAAAAATACAGATTTTCAATTGGTTCAGTATTTGTTTTCACAAGCTCCAAAAAATTAATGTCCTTCTATTTTCTACTAACAAAATAAATATAAAATTTAATTGAAAGACTTTTCACTAAACTTATATACCAGAAAAGTCTTTTCCTATTGCGTCAAGTTTATACGTCAACTTAGCAAAAAGTGCAATACTTCCAAAAAAACTTTACACTAGGCTTACTTCTAGATCTATCAAAAGCAGTCATAAGTCCAACCCATCCATTTTGTGCATGTAGAGGGTGTCTTAGAATACCAAATGGCCCTCAGGTATTAACTTAGAGAAAGATATAGATGACTGAAAGTTATCATGAATCTGACTTGCAAAAAAACTTAATATGCTAAAGACTATAGTCCAAACTTTCTAAATCTTTTTAGTTAACTTCAGCATCATAGAACAACTTTTCCTAAGACTAAAAGACCGTTTTCTTAGGACAAAATGGCCAAAAAGTACAACTTTTCTTTCCAAAACTTCTTCAAAAAAATGGGCATAAGGATCAGCAGAGAGAGTTAGCTTTTACAATATTTAATACTTAAGTTGAAGTATATATTATAGATTGTTTATAATTTCACAATTATAATTACACTGAATAATTAAAAAAATAATATATTGAATAATTAAAAAAAAGACATTCATTACAAAAGAAATAAAAGAAATAAATAATCATTTTTAAGATTATGTTTAATAATCAAAATTCTTTATATATTTTTTACATGAATATTTCATCATTCTCATATTCTCTCATTTGTTCTATGCACTTTTTCAACCATCAAATCTAAAATATAAATAAATTCAGTTTACAATATTAATAATATATAAAATAAATGGTTAATTATATATTTATTATTAATAATTACCAGACCTTTACCAAAAAAGAGTATTGAATTTTTCAAAGTAACAATTTTCTAAAATAGAATATCTTTCTCTTCAATCCCCTTCCATATATAAACATGTTTCCTAAAATATAAAGAATTAATTACCTAATATATAATTTTATATACTTACACATGATACATACATTATAATTTATATGAGACTTTGAAATATTCTTTTATATTGATTTTTGTCAAATTGTGTTACTTCACTTCAGTTGATTCTTCTTGTAATGCTATCCCAAAACTATTTTCTGCTTTTACCTACTATTTGGTAATATTCGATGTTCCTAAATTTACATTAGTTTATTAGAAGTCTAATTAATTTTTCAGTTCATAATTGTTCTTTATTAGCATTATTATTTGATGAATTAGATTAAATAGTATTAGAAAAATTCAAAGTATTGTTTAATGGATTAGATTAAACAGTGTTAAATGAATTGGAATTATTGTTTGATGAATTAATTTAAATAATGTTAGATGAATTGGAAGTACTGTTTGATGAATTAGATTAAACAGTATTAGATGAATTGAAAATATTGTTAGTCAAAGACATTTCAAAAATATCAAAAAAAATTTTTAAAAGATAAGAAAAATAATAAATATAGCTTTCTTAAATATTTTTTTTGAAAGCTAGGTTAATACGTACTAATTTGTTATAATTACAAAATTTACGTAAATTTTTATCATTAATTTTTATTCATTCAATTTTTTTTTTGATTATATAAATATTGTCTAAATTAAATTATTTATTTAATTTTTTTTCAATTATGCAAATATTGTCTAATTAATTTTTCAAATTTTATATATGCATGATTCTCTATTCATTTGGTTTAATTTTTTGATTCTTTTTTTGAAAATTAAATGTTAATATTTCACGGAGGTGATAAATTTGAATAGGTTTGAATTACTCTTATATCACTTTAACTGATAAAATATTTATTTCTATAGATTCTATATAAATGATATAATATTTCTTAGAATTAAAATTGAATAGCGAAGAATCACTCTTGATCAAAAATATTAGTATTTTTATATATCACTAGTGTAACATTTTGTGTAATCATAAAATGTGATTTACAATTTTAGAAATAAATTTCTTACTTTAAAAATCTAATATTTGATAATCTAATTAAGAATCATTCTTTTTTCTAGTTCTCTACTATAGTTAAAAAAATTGAAAAAAAATACAAAATAGATACTTCAATTGTTGACCTTGATCCTGCTAAAAATGAAAGTAATAGTAATAATAGTTTATCATCTAAAAAAAATCTTCTGTTTATAAATATTTTACTTTTAAACCTTCAAAATGGCATTGCAATTATTGCAATAAACAGTTATCAGATAAGGTTACTACTACTTTTTGGCATTATATTAATAGAAACTATCCAAAAGTATATAAAACTCAGAAAGAATAGGGAAATGAAAAAAATGGAAAAATAGAAAAATATATTAATAGAAAAGAAAGTGTAAGTTCAGTATTTACAAAATTTCTTATTAGTAATTCAGTATATAATATATACCTTTTTGTTAATTCTTTTAGTTTAGCTAGAAAGGATTTAAAAAGAGATTAGTTCATTAGATTACATTAGATGATCTGCCTTTTATTGCTGTTGAAAGTAAAAATTTTCAGAAAGTGACTGGATTTATATGGTCTAGCATACATATTCCTTCTGTGAATACTTTATAGTGAGATTTAACAAAAAATTTTAAAATTGTAAAGAAACTTTTTGACAAGTTTTACAAGTGAATAAATCTTATTGCATTTGATATTCAAAAATTNATATTTATTAAATCAATGAAAATAATTAGGAAGCATCTGGTTAACTGTCTTTTACAGTAGATATGTGGACTAGTAATAACCAAATTCCATTTTTTGGGATTAGTATGTATTGGATTATTAAAAAATAGGAATTGAAATGTACCATGTTAGATTTTTGTGAATTAAAAGGATCGCTAATTTGTCATATAGATTTTTGAGAGCAATAAAAAACTTTGGAATAGTAACTAAAGTAAAATTTTAATTACTATTTTATTATCTTTAATAAGATTAATTAACTGATTTATTTTCTCTGTAGATTTTAGCNATAGTATGTGATAACACATCCAATATGAGTTATCACAATTTTTAAGAGTTACATATATCATTAAATTTAATCCAAATCATTAATATGTCTGATGTCTTACTCATGCAATAAATCTAGCTACAAAAAAATTAATCAATAGTGTTCATGTATTTATACCATATGAGAATGAAATTTTTTTCAAAAAAACTGAGAATATTGAAAATAATCTAAAAGATATTATATACAAGATAATACTTTTGTAAAGTATTATTAATTTCTACAATTAAATTATAGATAACTGACTAATTTTATTAAAATTAAAGCTTTATAAAGCTGTTGTAAAAATCAGAGCATCTTCATAATGATACAAATCTTTTAAAAATCAATATGTAGCAATTAGTATTGAACTATTAGAATTGATTCTGGATGTTATAACTAGGTGAAACTTCACTAAAATGATGATAAAATATGCACTAAAATTGAAATAAGTTTGTACACTATAAATATTAATTATATGTTAATTATATATATTTTAATTATTATTTTAATTAAATAGGCTTTGCATAATACTGTATTAGCAGATAAAAATTTAAAAAAACATACGCTTTCAGAAGAGGAGTAACAATATATTTCAGAGATACAGGGCTTTAAGGTTCTAATATATATGTCAGTCAGCAATATCTAACATTATTGTGCAGTGTATTTATATACAACTATTTATTAGATAAACTTGAAGANGAATATGATAAAAGAATTCAAAAAATAAAAGAAAGTGATGATTACAACGAGAATAATGAGAATGATAATGTAATATTATATGCTCTAAATCAATCAATTGAAAAAATAAAAAAATATTATNCATTTACAGAAGGAGAAATATACACAATAGCTACAGGCAAGTTTCATTTTGATTGCTTTATATAATTTATTACATTTATAATTAATTATTTAATTATATCTATTAATAATAGTAATAGATTCTCATTTAAAACTTCAATACTATATTGATAACCAATGGGAAGAATTGTTTATACAAGATGCAAGATCATTAGTTACTAATTTGTGAAAAACCATATACAAGATTAATAATGCCAAAGTTAAAGAATTTTTAGCAGATGATTTAGACAGTGTTTAGAAATGATCTAGTCATTTGACCATTTTTCAGATTAGAAGTCATTTGATCAAAAGATTATGAATTCTTTAGCATTTGTCATTTGGATCATTTGTGAAATGACAAATGCCAAATGATTTAGAATTATGACAAATAACATCAATCATTTGTCATTTGGTCATTTATTATTATAATATAGAAAGATTATTGGACAATTTATCAGAATCATGTGATTTATAAATATTAAGTAATCAGAAATTTGGATGTAATAAAAATTTTAAATAAATTAATAAGTAAAGTAAAATTAGATTAATTAAAANNATTAAAATATGAAGTNTTGCAATATAGTTAATAAATTTCTTTTTTGTTAGATTGTATGGGAATGGTGAGGAAATAATTCAATGGAAATGGTTATGAAAAATAATTTTTTATGTACATACTGTATATAAAGATGGGTCTGTGATATTGCAGACAATTGCGGAAATTAAGGTCCAATTCTGCAATTTTGGCCGAAATTAACATAATTTTGGCCAAAATTGTATATTATAAATTTATTAAAATATAACTTTGCCAATATCAATGCTAGAATGATGAAATTACCACCATTCGAATCTGCCCATTAAGATGAATTGAATGGTATAAATTACATTAAAATCCAATCATTAGACTATGTTTTGTTTCCAAAATTTGTTAAATGTTTATTAGTTGTATTTCTATCAATATTAATATTAAAATGATGACATTTATATATTTGATTCGTCTTAATGAAAGGATTTGAATAATATAAATTTTATCAAAATCTAATCACTAGATCTCGAGTTATTTGTGATTTTGTATTTTACACAAATCACATGATTGGAATTGNGNAATTGCNGANTACTATNCGCAATTCGATGCAAAATTTCACAATATTGCAGATTTGGAAAAATAATTGCAATATCAACTTTAGTTGAGNAATTGNTAAGTTNGTAAATAATTTGGAAAAGCAAATAAAAAATGGTTAGAATTTTTTTACTACAAAATTATATAATCATGAATCACGTGATGTGGAAACATTTTACCACTATTAAAAAATTTTTTGTTACATATATAGACAAGATTTTTTTTTTATATTTTATTTCTTTACTTTATGTTAAATAAGNTTATTAATAAAAACTTTAAAAAAATNTAATATTGGTTAAATGACTTAAATGACTNNTCATTTGACTTTTATATGACAAATGACAAATGACTTGTCATTTGATTCATTTGTCATTTCAAGTCATTTGCTGAATACTGGATTCAGATGACATTTTTGGTCGTATCTTTAANAAACAGAAAATTGATGATAGGGACAAACTTAAATTATACCTTAATGAGAAAATAGCTTCTGGAAAAACAGACATTTTTTTATGATAGAAGATATATTAATATTATATTTAATTATAAAATATTATACAATTGATTTTATTAAATTTATTTTTTTTCTTATTTTTCATAGTTACATGAAGAGGAATATCTGAACTTGTCAAAAATGGTGTATGACTATCTAGCTATTCCAGGTTAATTTATAAAATTTGATAAATTTTCTATTAAACTAGCCGTAACCTATTGCATCACATCAGGATCAATGAGCTTAGTAAATTATGTATTGTACATAGAAAATATTTCAGAAATAAGCTGTAATATAATAATTAGATTTATAGTTAATATACCAAGTGAAAAAAAATAAAAATTGGATTATGTTTACAATTTAAAAAATTAATCTCTACAATAGGTTAATTAACAATCATGCCACCTATCAGATCGTTGCAATACGCCATTTCATTTCACCTGAACCTATTCATAATATGGAATAGATCAGGCGCACATTACACAATTTAAAGACTATTTATACAGGCTAATCTAAACGTTAAGTTTCACAGTAATTTTTTTATTATATATATAAATTATTTGTTTACATACTATTATTATTTTTATAGTTTCCAGTATGCCTGTAGAAAGGATATTTTCAGATGGAACAGATTTGGTTAAATAGAAATGATGTAGTCTTAAAGATGAAACTATACAGAAAATTGTGTGTCTTAAAAAATGGTGAAAGTTTGATTTTGGTAGATTAATCATTATAAATGATTAATTTTATAATAAAAAATAAAATAATAAATAAATTCAAACTATAAAATAATTAAACTTTTGAATTGTTTATTGTATAATTTTTATTTTAATAAATTGAGCTAGCTCAAAGGTAAATATCATTTGGCTATTCAGTATTTGGCAGATGCATTTTGTCCATTGTGGCATCAGCTAATGTGGTCCACAAAAATCTTTAGGATCAATAGATAATGGAAATGTCAAGTCATTATTGATTTCTTCATCTGTTTCGTCACCTTTTTCACTTTTCCTATTTTTTTTTATGGGTATTTCTATATTTTATTCTATTATCATCAGTTCAATATCTTCATTCTGCTTGTTATTTAATGTCAAAATTCTAATTAGTATTAAATTATTTTCAATATGATAATTATCATGAACTTATTATCTGATCCTCAGTTGGTAAATCATTATCCCAAAGATTGAGTTTATCAATTAGTAAATTATCATCCCAAGAACCAGGTTTTTTATATGGTATGTTTGAACGAGAAATTTCATCTTTATCTTTAGCAATATATTGATGGTTAACAAAAATATAACATTTTAAAGCATAGGAAGTTGCAAAGGTTTAGAAACAATGTAAGCATTTAAAAGTCATCTTATTTAATGTATCGAATGTATAGAAAAAATTGTTTAACAAAATTTATTTCTTTCAATGATGAATTGATAATATTTAATCAACTTCCAACAATTATTAAAGAACAATTGAAAATTAAATTATTGTTATTTAATCGATAAATTATATAAGTTAATTTGATTTTAATAATTAAAGATCAATTAAATAATACACTTTTTAAACAAATACAGTAATTGCAAACAATTAACTAAATTGAAGAATCACGATAATTAAGTTAATTTAATTTTAATAATTAAAGATCAATTAAATAATATACTTTTAAACAAATACATAATTGCAAACAATTAACTAAATCAAAAAATCATGATAATTAAGTTAATTTAATTTTAATAATTGAAAAATCACATTGATTATCATTATCATACTAAAAGTAAAACAATTAATATTAATTAAATTATTTTAAGTAAGATTCATAATAATATCAAAAAATAGCAAGAGTATATATAAGTGTAACTTAAACTTTCTATTAACTTTGCTGATTGCGCTTTTTTTCTCACTTATATTTTTCTTTTCGTACACTTTTAACATTTTTCTTCTCACTTTCTAACAATTTTTTCTCACATGCTTTTTAACTTTTTTTCATTTTCTAATATTTTTCTTTGCACACTTTTTTAAGATATTAGCACTTTGTTACTTATTTTTCAAATTTTCTCATTTTTTCACACTCTTTTTTTAAAAAATGTCTTATAAATATTAGAAAGCTAAATTTTCAGAAGCGTCAAACTGAAAATATCATAAATCAGATGAAAAACATAGTGATGAAAGTTTATCAAGAAATACAAAAGGTAATAATAACTACTATATTATTATATTAATAAATATTAATACACGTGAATGCTTTATTTTAATTACAAGAGGGGTAAGAGGTGCAGTACATGCAAGAGTCTTAAGAAGAAGTAAATATATTATTGATCGTTCTTGTAAAACATATGCTAGAAAAGATAAAGAAGAAGAAAAAGAAGAAGTTTTGAATTCTTCTTATCAATTTATCTCTACTACTTTACAACCATCTTCAACTTAACAATCATCATCTTAACAATTGGCCATATCACCAATAATTATCAATCCAGAAATTATCACGAGTCAATCTCACATGCTAATAATATCACTTACCCTTACTGAGAGACAACAAAGTTAATATTCAATACCTATAGTTGAACTGCCTATAGCTGAACCTACCTAAAGTCAACATTCAATACCTATAGTTAAACCTTCTATAGCTGAACCTGTCTAAAATTAACATTCAACCTTGATGGTCAGATAAATTTCATTTGATAATCATGGCTCTCTTAATAATATTAAAGTAATATTAATAAAATAGGATAAATAAATTCATGTTTTATACAAATTGCAAAAAATATTGCTTAAAAGAATTTTATGATTTTAGACTCAAGTAAAAAAACTAAACAGTGATAAAAATAATGAGCTTAGTTCAAAAGTATTTAACGTAAGTAATAATTTAGTTTGTACTATATTATCACATTTAGATATTTAACATTATAAGTTATTTATCACTATATTATATAGGATAGATATTATGCAGTATGCACCAATTTTTTTCCAAATAGCATGTGGCCAAAGTTTAATAAATATAAAATGATCCTTGAAAAATTGGCTAAATTTGAATTATCTGAATTATATTCACAGATTGGGTAAATGAGAATGGATTAATACTTTTAGCATAAAATATCATTCTCTGGTAATTATTATCAATTAATTGTTAATTTTTAAATATTTAATTTTAATTTTATTTTATGATAGATCATATGAAAAATGAAATATATGAGAGAAAGTCATGTCTCAGCAATCTGATCTGCTATTCTCAAAACATGTGGACTGCAATTGGCAAGTAATAGATGTAAAAACTTGAAAGATATCCTGGAATGGAAACAATTTAGAAAAGTAAAAAATAATTATAATAGATTGTTCACTAAAAGTATGATAAAGAATATCACCAGTTCTGTATTTCTATTGCTAGATGATATTAGCAAAGAAAGATTTAATGATATGTACATTTATACTGCATCTGTATATGATATATTATTAAATTCGAATTGCCATATTTTTGAAGTCTCCAAAAAACTGTTAGAATTGTGATTAAAAAGATTTAGAGTATTTGTTAAATTTATTTGTTATTTAAAAATTAATTTTATTAAGTCAAAATTAGGATGTGATTGATAAAACCAGTTAAATTATCAACATCGGTCTTACATGATGAAATGCCTGATAATTATAGCAAAAATAAATCTACTGATGATAATAATAATGAAGAAGAACTATCCGAAAACAAAATGATATTTAATAATACAAGTTTTATAACATATGATAAATTATTTGATTAATAACAGTAATTATTTTAATTTGTTCTATTTCTGAATTAAGTTTTAAGTTTAATATCATTTGTGATTTTATTACTTTTTTTATTTAGGCTTCCATTTACAATCTTCTTCAGTTGGAAAAATGATTATAATTATTGTTTTTTTTATTTTTATTTTTTTTCTTATTTTATCACTTTTCTATTTTAGCGCTATATTTTTT